>DWHP01001735.1:0-15513 GCA_018247895.1 Parnassius honrathi | reverse complement strand
GTTTACCTCGAAGTTCTGGTTCAACGATTCCTGACGAATTCAATTTTTCAATCACGGTGCGAATAGGTCTGTCATTTAATCCCAATGTATTTTTGAAAAAGACTTTGCAAACTTTAATTTTTTCCCCATCTATAGTGAAATAAAAGGAATGTTTAGGTTTTCTATTGCTATCAATTTTTTTGTATTGGTATTTAGGCTTGATTTCCCTAATATGTCTGGATATAAATTCTCTTTGTTTAACTAGAGATCCCATGCTCCAGTATCCTTTAAAAATAATTTGACGTTGTTCCGCCGAAATCCTCACCTTACATTTTTGTCGGCAACCATCACCGCAAGGATTTCCTATTTTTCTGCAAGATTTAACAACATTTGAGGTAGATGTATATGATTGCCCTAAATTGCGCAATGTTTTTGCCAAGGCTTTTTTGTTTATTCCTCGTTTTCTTTTGCGTGTTTTTTTAGGAGAAGAGTTAGAATTTTGGCACTCCGCTGAAGGAGAAGCAGACAAATGAAATTGTTGATGTGTAATTAATGAGGTGACAATTTTCTGTGCAAGAACTTTTAGTAATAACGGTTCATTCGAGTTATGGCATTTTTGGACATCCGTTGAAATTTCTGTAGATAAATTTAACGCACTTGGACTGATGTTAAGTAAATTTTCAGAATGAGGGATGTGTCCAGAAATGTTATTTGTATTCATATTTGAATTTATGGAAGACACTTCCTTAAAATGAGATGTGTGTTTATCTTCTGAATCTGATGATACAGAATTTTCGGCTAACTGCATTGAGTTTGATGAAGTTTTTGGTTGAGAGTGGTAAGTATTTACAACCGGGGAACTATAGCATTTTAATTTAGCTGGTGAAGGAACAAAATTACTATTTTTTTTACATTTTGAGGAATCGGACTCGGAATCTGAGCTAGAAGAATCTGAACTAGAATCTGAGCTGGAATCTGAGCTGGTGTTAGAGTTGGATTTCGAAGTATTAGAAGACGACGACACAGAATTAGATCTTGACGAGACAGATTTAATTGGACACTTTGTTTCTTCCAAGGATTTGATTGGCTGAGAGAAGTAAGTTTTATGTTGTTTTTGTTTATTTCGTTGCTTAAAATCATCGTCTGAAGACGAACTGTCAGCTATAGATGGAGGTATATACTCCCTATCATCATCGGAAGCAGGCGAAAAATCTTGATCAGATTTTTCATCAGAAGAGTATAACGATCCTTTATCACGTAAACTTTGGTGTAAATTATAAGCACGTTCATTAAAAGGTATGTTTCTTTTAGAAGTAGAAGGTGCAACTTGATTTTCTATCGGTTCTTTCTGGTTGGTTGGGCTTACTGGTAATAAATTTTCTTTTTCTACTTCGCTATTTGTAGAACTATTTTTTTGGAGATTTTTAATAATTTCTTTTAATGCTAGACTTCTGGAATTTGGCAGTGGCATTTTGACTGAAATAGAATAGAAAAAATATTAAAACCATATCAATATTGTGTAGTTAAACAAAATGTGGCTTTATGTCTTAACGTTTTTGTATTATCTTTATACGATGACTTGAATAACATGTCGATATGATACTGCTTTTCTTTTACAAAATAACTAAAATAAAATAAACATCAATGTAAAACGACAATCTTAAAAAAAGGACAACAACTTAATTTAAACTATTTGCTACTTAATTGTAGGCACTAAACCAAATATGACTCCTTTACTTTCAATCAAAAACTTATTTTCTAGTTTGGTATTATATGAATACTGACATTAAATACAAAATGTCATAAACATTTAAAAAAAACATATCCACATTAAAACAATAATGTATTTATACTCAAAATGACACTATGTAACTTTGTATTTCGACATTTTGTGGTATACTAAATTGATAGAATATCGACACTATTCATATAAAGACGTTAATACTTCAAACAATGTTAAAAACTTACCAAAAAGTTTTATTACAGAACGACACTATTCAAAAAACAACGTTATTCTTCGTAGGCCCTCTAGTGATACACGTCGTGTCTCTGTCACTACTAAAAAAATGCCGCTCTTTCTTGTCCTAAAGCAGGCCTCCCCGCCAGAACACCATAACGTCACTACGCTATCTAGCCACAACTAGAGGAACTACGACAAAACGGGTCTTTGCAATACAGAGATTGTTATTTGAATAAAAAGATGGCGTTTTAATGTAAAATTACCCTACTTTTGTTTAGTGACGTTCTTCTCAATGTGCGATATGATGGGTGGTCGCATAGACTACGCTAAAAAAATTTAAACCTTCAGTCGTGTTATATATACGTGGAGTGGTAGAGCCATACTGTCGCTATATTACAGTTGTACCGTAAATAGATCGGCTTGCTCGAGGAAAGACCATGCTCTCACAGAATACCAGCGTAAAATAACAAATTATTGCTACCGTGCTTCGTAGGTTGAGTGTAGAGAACCAGAAGCGCTTTTTCCTGGAAACGAGGTGTTCTATCTTAATCTGCATTTTGATTCCTAATTGAGGATAAATGTAGATGTCTATGGGCCACAGTAACCACTTACCATCAGGTGAACAGTGTGCTCTTTTGTCACCCTTATTCTTCTTCTTATTCTAAAGTTAAAACTGTTTAATACATTGTAATGGTATTTTGAGTAGAGAATTTAGCAGTTTCACTTAGGCTTTAACCTCTAAATTTCACAATGTAGGATGCTTAAAGTGCTTATATCTAGATATTTTATGAATAGAATATTTAAAGTAAAAATACTAAAATTTTCCGTGGGTACAGTTTGAAAAGTAAAAGACGTAATGTTTTTAAATGGATCAAAAATATTAAAACAGATGTGAAAGTGGTTGAAAGCTGTTTAAAATAATTAAAGAACGTAGCGAAAGTTTGAAGTCTTTTTATTGCTATCAAATGTTTGTTGTGTCATTTCTCAGTTCAAATTCTCAATGAACCTCAAATGCATAATGTAAGATACGGGAATAAAAGTTATTAGTCAGTTCACGTGAGTCTCCCACGAGTCGGCGCCTGCGCAGCCAGTGAGCACGATGCGTGATCGCCGTGAGAAGTTCTAAGACGACGAGCAGTTGCGCTTCATAGATTTCTTATTACAACAGAATGTATAATAAACGATATCATAAAACCACCTAAGTCAATTGTATAGACTGTTCAAATTTAATAGGCACTATAAAAATCTAATATGTATATACTTAATACTAAAAATTTTGACCAATAATAAAATTACCTAAGTATCAAATATTTTTTTCTTTCTCGTACAACTTCCTTGTGTAGTCGACTACCACCAGCGATTTTTCCGGACCGATACTTGGGAAAATAGCCTAATCTTTTTTAAAATACTTTTAGAACAATCAAAACATATATATTATATGTATTAGCCATGTAGTGATGAAGTAACAATATCCACTACCCAAATCAAAATGCAAATGCGTTTTCACCCCTGAGGACTAAGGTTCTCTAAACTTACCTACCATACGAAACACAGCAGCATTAAGCTGCTATTGTAACGCTGGTATGGTCCTGTCCCGGTCGAATCGACCCATTCGTGCTACAACTATAACATAGCTGCAGCGTGGCTCTATCACGTAAACATATTTCCGATAACAACTCATAATTATAAAAACTATTTTTTTATATAGAAAAAAAACAGACCCGTTTGCCAAATGTAGTTTCTATGACCCCTATAGAGGAGGTCTATGTTCTGTAGCGGAATTTTATAGGCCTTGCAAACGGCTTGACGGTATCTTTAAATGGTAGTAGGTTATGATGCGTATATTAGCGCTTGCTTCGATAAACTGCGATCATGAACGGATAATGTCGGTTGAAGCGTTCCTTCACGCCTGCTTTTATTGTGAGTGTGGCATACCTAACGCAGATTTCTTTTTTGTCACTGGTAAAAGTATTCGAATAACGATATGCGATTTCAAATGGCTGTAAAATAAATTTGTCTTGGTTCTTTTAATACTTTATGAAGTAATTTTGTGTGAAATAGGGAAGTAGACAATAATAAGCCATTTGTCCCGGCTTCACACGGGCTTAATTATACAGTGTGGTGATATCCATTTTACAACTTAGTCACAAATTGCCAACATTTCTATTCTGACATAAAATATACATATATTATACACGAAAACCTAATCGTATCCAAATCTATCCAGTGGTTTTAAAGTTTAATGTCCTATGTGAGTACTGCAGGCGCGGATGCGGAGCCGTCTTTGTTTTATACTCTCTGGTGAGTAACAGCCGGCAATTTCCACTATGTGATTAATTAACAAAAGCAACAATACTCATAGCCTCTTTTCAAAGCCATTGTTATTTTATATTAGACGCATTATGATTGTCAAGTTGTCAAGTGTCGGCATAACAATGTTTTAATGTATCTTTCAGCTATCGGTAGGATGCCAAGATAACATGCAACTTTCACGGCAATCATGAGAGATGCTGATTATTTAGTGATTTATCAGATTTTATAAATAAAATAGAGAACTGCTGGGCTCAGGCCTCCCCTCATTTATTAAAGGGTTTTAGGGCAAGGAATTGTCCAACGCGCTGGACAAATGCGTGCTGGTTCCGTCGCGATGTTTTCCATCACAGCCGAGCACGTGATATTAATGTTTATCATAATAAAATCTGATATAAGTTAAAGAATACAAATTGTCAATTACAAATTTTTTAAAAGTTATAGATATTTTTGTAGTAAGCAGTAATGGTGATAAACGAGCACACGGTCCAGTGAATGCTTTTGCTAATAATTATTATCCTTGACCAATCAAAATGCATATGTAATTCCTTCAATCGTCATTCTTAGGCACTGTCATTCTTAGACGCAATCCGGACATTCTTTTTACTAGGTTTGTTTTACAATTCAGCTTTTTTCTGTTATATTCTGTGCGATCGTGGTCCTTTCCCAGTCTATTAGCGCTACAGCTAGTTGCACCTTCACTAAACCAAATAAAAATAATGTAAGTTATAACCACATAAATCGTAATAAATATTACAATTTCTGTGGTTATAACAATATCTGTACTGCGTAGTGAAGCAAGAGAGGGACAGAAACAGATATACCCCTAAATTGCATATATATTTATACGTGGTAGAGCCATGCTGTGGTTATATTAGTGGAATAGTAGCACGAATGGGTCGGCTCGATCGGGGAATGAACACACTCTCACAGAATACCAGCGTGAATTAGTAGCTTAACTCTGCTGTGGTATCTCCGGTTCCATATTCGTATGGTGAGTGTAGAGAACCGGAGACCGTTTATACTGGAAATGAGGCATTCCATCTTAGTTTTCACGGGTGACAACGCATCTGCATTTTGATTTGTAATCGAGGATAAATCTAGATGTCTATGGGTCAAAGAAACCACTTACCATCAGATAGACTGTGTGCTCGTTTGTCACCCTATCCTACTAAAAACATATATGTTTGGGTTATTTAATTGATTTTCACTGTTCTGGTACTTATGTCGGCTGTAGTTTTTCTTTTCATTCATTCATTCTTTCATTACGGCCTGTCAAGTTCCACAAGTGCCTAAGATAGGCCTCCGGTCACCGAACTTTATATGTAGGTGTTTGTTTTTTAAAAGAACTATATACATGTAGGTACTGGCTGGTACCCGGCGCATTGCAGCCGCAGAAGAAATAATTGTGGAAATATCGTTTTAATTTTGAAAGAGTTATATTGTTTAATTAGGAATAATAATACATATAATGTGCAACTCGTATGTTCATTGAAATGGAATGTATATAACTTTCTAATAAAGTTGGTATGATACGTGCGCCACTGTAAATTAATTATACTCGTACGTACTATGCATATAACCTTCGCGGAAGTGCAGGCAATATGTTGGCAGATTTTATCACAATATGATGAACGGTATGGTATGGTATGGTAAGGCACATAAAATACGGACAAACATTAATTTTTATTTAATAGATTGAAATTTTAACAAAAAGTATGTACCTACTTTAAAAATAACAAAACATTAATTTGTTAGAAGTAAGGTACCTGCGTGTTAATGAAAGTAGCGTGGGAAACAAGTGGCGTTATTATGGATCATAATTTCCAAAGGTGTGTGTTTGCAGTACCACGCCTGGAAAGTTTATCAATCTGGGAAATTATGATGATAGTAACAATAGCGTCGTAGCACCCACACTAAGACGGCTCATTGAAAACATATCCTATGTGTGATGTGTGAGTGATGTATAACATTGTGTGACTAGAAGGAAGGTTCTACAGTATTACTTCACCATAATTAATCATTTTTAGTTTATATTTGCCATGTTTTGGCGGCATAAGACAATCCTTTGTCTGCGAAATGGTTATAGATTGCCTAATGGGTATCGTAAAAGGCGACTAGTAGTAAAGCAATATCTCATAGCTTTCAATAAAAGACGGTATGTACTTACATCATTTTGTGTATGTTAGATCTAATATAACCTCACCGATGACGAGCCCAACTACTGGTCATGCGTCTTCTAAAAAATCTCCCTGATTTGCTGTTAATAGGAATTTATAAATAGGGTTTATTTAAGTACAGAGAATGCCACAAAGCCATGAACCCATTGGAAGACTCAAGGTGATTTTACTACCCCAATTTTGAACATACTGGCAATTGTTGAAATCGTATTCACACTATTATTTTTATCCCATAGGTGGCGCTCTGTTGAAGTTATTTACATCAAAAGATCGAAATATCTGTCATAATTGTAAATAAATCACGTAAAAGCAAATGATGGATGTATTTATTTTGCGGATTTTCATTCGCAGGCGCAACAATTTTGCAAGTAATATTCATACACTTTCGAAGGTAACAAGAATTGCAATAAAAATATTATGTTTATTAAAAATGCTATAGTTAATACAATTCTAATTCAGTGCTTTAATTTATTTCAAAATACATTCTATTTGCTTCGCTTTCTCCTATATTTAGACGTTCTTAACGGTAAACAACTTTTTGAGTTTGGTTAGCGTTTCCACTTAGCACAAAACTTGTTTTGGTTTACTACGGCTTACTACAAACTCGTAGTACGATATAGAGAGTATTGTTAGGTATATGTCATTTAAATTTAGATCTTAACGTTCCAAAGATAGGTTTGATTTTATCGAGAACAGGTTTTAAACATGTCGTGCATAAGAGATAGCAGCAGTATAGACGAACAGGAAGATCAAAACCGGTCAAAATTTGTGTTGTAATTGTAAGCACGTGTAGCGTATACGCAGAGTACCTGACACTATCATATTACAAGCTTGAGGCTGTAAAGTTTTTAGGAGAATATTTTTGTCGCTACATCACTTGAAGACTTTGCCCTTAACACTGTGCCTGTCTGCTTTCAGCAGCTTCTGTGCGCTGCATTTAGCTGCATGTCCAGCTATTTACCGTTAACACACTGTAAGGCTGGAATAATTAGAGCACTTAGTACTGTTTTAATGGTAATTCAGCCACTGCCCACTCCCGTAATGAAAAACACTTACGTAAGGCTTCCTCATCTTCAATAGAAACTAATATATTAATGGTTGTTCATCTTAAGAATCTTTTGCCTCTTCTATCTGTAGTACATTATTAGCAATATTTACGCTGAGAATTAAAACATCTCAATAAATTCTTAGCTCTTTCTCTTTCTAATCCAACTTAGGAACTTTTCGAAGTTGCTGAAAAATAGGAAACATATTCTATAAAGCGACAATATTCCATCCCTCGTATCACAAGCTCTTACCGCTCCCAGATCAGTCTTTATAGAAGTGTCACCAGCAACACGCGAGGACGCGGAGGCCGTTGTAGAAGTAGGGGAGAGCGGGGCTAAAAGTTACCGGGGTAAGTTGTTCCGAATGGTATAGTTCTAAGAAATAAAAATATGGCTATATTCGGTTAACTCGTCGTAAAATAGAACGGTATAGCGCAGCAACGTCAGCCATCTTAGTCACGCCTAGTCACGCCAGCGGCAAAAGATACTTGAAAAAGGAGACTTTTGCGTCGCCGATCCACGTAAGTAAATGTTTTCATCTCTGTTATTTTCAATATATCTCACGGATTTTAAGTTAAAAATGCCTTGTTTTTCTTTGTGTATGTACAAAAATATTCCAAGTAAATGATTTACTACGCAGATACTGTATACCTTTTGTCATTTAACCTATTTGTTTGCTTTTTTTGGACACGTGCTCATGGGGTTAGATGTTCTGTTTTTTTGGGGCACGTTGTGACTCCGGAACAACTTGCCCCAACTTATCTGGCCGTTGCTGTTCACTCATCGTCTTAGTAAATATTATGTTTTTCTTTTACAGCATGAGGACTTATACTCGAAAAACGACACCAGGTTCTACATCCCTAGTTATTGCAAAGAGATGCAGATGCAGTTATGAAAGATGGCCAGAAAATAAAAACTGTAGGTAAACAATTAGAAATTTGTCACATGACATTGTACAGATTTGTCAAATAGTTAAAATCAGGAAAAGATAACATTCAAGTTGGATACAAAAAAGTAAGATTGGTTAATAATGAAGAAGAAGAAAAATAGTTAGCAGATTATTTGATAAAATATGCAGCTATTTTCTTTGGTATTTTGCCAGAAGAAAATCGGAAATTGGCGTGACATGTGGTTCCTCCAATGTTTGTTTTCCCACAAATAACGTAAAAAGATTTGTTTATCAAAGGTGGGCCTTCTGAGTGCACTGGTGCAGGAAATAGTTCCGGTTGAATGATGTCTAAAGAGATCCTTCAATATACCGATCACTTCATCAAACACACCAGACTTTCACCTTCAGATCCTGTTTTATTGTTACTTAACAATCTTCAGTCTCATGTTAATATCAATGTTGTGAAAAAAGCTAAAGCTAACTCTATTATAATGTTATCATTCCCACCAAATTGCACACACAGACTGCAGCCATTAGATGTTGGAGTTAATGAACCGTTCAAAAATTATTGTGCTAGTGAAGTGTGAAGGAAATATCTCCAACATTTCAGCTGATATTGAGAACATCACTGAAGAAAGACAAAATTTTGAACAACCGCGAACATCAGGGATTATAAACTATCCTACATCATGTGGTTTTATCCAAGAAATTAGAAAAAATTGCACTTTCTCTCCGGAAGCAATACCACCTTTTCCAAAAGCTCCGCCTAGAAGTGGAAAAACAAAGAGACGTTTCAGAAAGTCTGCAATTTTAACAGTCACCCCAGAAAAAGAAGCTCTGGCGAAAGAACAAAGAAAGAAAAGAAAATTAAACGTTGACAATGAAGAAATAAAAAATACACGGGTAAAGGAAAGAGTAAATGAAAGCAAGGCGGCGGAATAAAAACCAAAAAAGGAAAAGGACTGAGGAAATCTGTAAAACGAGTTCTACAAATGAGTAGCGAAAGTTCTGAAGATGAAGAAAACAATTTAGAATATTACTGCATCGTCTGCTGCGACTCCTACTCTAACTCGCGTTCTGGTAAAGAATGGGTGCAGTGTCAGGATTGCAAGAACTGGGCTCACTCCAGGTGCTGAAAACAAAACTGACTTGTTGACATACCTTTGTCCAAACTGTCATTCAGATGAATCTTGTGATGATTCGTAAAATTGAGTCATACTTATTACTTTAGTCAAAGATGGTTGTTTATTAAAATATAATCAAAGAATGTAGTTAAATTTAAAGGCTGATAAGCAATATCACCTGTTGTTTACTACTTCTTAATGATTATCAACAATAGAAACTAATTATAAATGTATGAGAAAGGATTATAAATGTTGTCTAACTTTTAGTACAAATTATAAATGTTGAATAACTTTAGTAAAAATCATATAAAATGAAAAATAAATATGTAAAGTGTATCAAAATTAGGAAATCCGACTGATTGTTAATAAGACATTGTTAGTAAGTATTTAATACATGCTTGGTTAAATTGAATATATACTTTTTTTTACAAATTATACCTTCAACAGACACCGGAACTACTTACCCCAGCCTGTTAACAACTAGCCCCAAGCCGGGGCACATTGTTACTTTCCGACTTTAGATACTTAAATATTTGTTACAAAAAAAGTCCAAAGAAGTTTCTGAATATAAAATTAACATATGTCGTTACATTTCGTATCAACATAAACGAAGCTAGAGTAAGTTTTCTTTGCAGAAATTGATGTTAACCAAAAAACCGAACTTTTAGCCCCGCTCTCCCCTATCCAAAAGTGTATGTAAACATCTCTTCATTAGTAGTTCAGATGGGCTCTTATTGGTTGCGGTGCATGGTGTAACTCTAAGACTAAGCAACAAATTTGGTATTTTAGTGTCCCATGCTAGATCTTCCATTTTGCACAGTTTGTCTTTAATAGTCTAAACCATTCTCTCCGCCAACCCGTTTGTAAATGGATGATATGGTGCTGTTGTTACATGACGTATGTTATTAGCTTTTAGGAATGCACTCATTTCTTTCGAGACAAATGATGGTCCATTATCAGAAACCACCACTTCACACAAGCCATGTGTTGCAAATGTTGTTCTTAAAAGTCTTATAAGTAGTTGATCAGGTAGTGTTATTTACCATAAATAATTGCCAGCGTGAGTATGCATCCACTATGTAAAGTTACATCCAGAACCTAATTTTCGTAAATTAGCAATGTACTCTGAAGCACCTTCATCATGTTTTTGATTACAATTATAAAATTTATAAGACACAGATATTACGTTAGGTTTTGGGCTATAATGATTTGTTAAAATTATTTCTATTTCACTGAATATCACATCAACCGCTTTTTTTGGCATAATTAACGCAATTAATATCTCGTAAACTCGTGAACCACACACCGTGAAAAAAATAGCTCTTTTAGCGAAATCTAATACGACGCCATTAGCCTAAAAACAAAATTTTAAACGATCTAGATAATTGTCCCAACTATCTGTTTGTGGATTGTACTCATCAAATTTCACTGATTTTACGTCCATTTATAACACTTTTTAGCACTCGTCGCTACTAATATGTTCAGAATATAGAATAAAACACCGAGGTTGAATATTGTTATGTATTAAGCTTGGTAGCATGACAAAAGACAAAAACTTCATAAATGAATATTAAATTACCTAAATTCAATTTACTTTATTAGTTAACAAAGTAAACAAGAACCCCCAAAATAAAATAACATTAATCTACAATAAATTACTTATCAAATAACACAAGTTATTTCTAATTAGTATTTATTTGCTGTTCAGAAAAAATTAAAAAGCCAGCAGCCAGATTTTATATGATTCTAAGTTCTCATTCTCAATTTTAATCACTAAGATTCAAACATCTATGTGTTTCATTTTTAAAACTATAATAAAGGGATTGAATTTTGGTAAAGGCTTCCAGAGACACGGTGGCGAAACCCCGACAACTTCAATAAGTTCGAAATCAATATTCCCGGCTGCTACTGAGAATTTTGTGACAGAAAACCCAATAAATGATTCATGGCCGGATTCGGGTTTTGAACCCGGGACCACATGATCAGCAAGTGTTAAAACTTTAATAATTTTAAAGGTGTCCCACTCTGAGGAAAATAATAAATGGTCACTTTATACATACATCGATCTATTTGACGGTTGCTGTTGTAACTGCAAACCTAAGTTTGTAATCGCATTAAAATATTTTCCTTATGATATAACTACAAATTATCGATTATAGGATTTATTCCTTTCCTTGTGAAACCTTGTTTCTTGCCAGATTAGATGATCACTAGGTTAACGTGAACTCTATAGATTTTTATGAGAGTTTGCTAGTATCAATCATAATCGGAACACAAATAGTCGAATATTTTACACTTAAACCTTAATATTATTGATGTTTTAATTTGATTCCTCGGGTAGAGAAAAGAATGGCCTTGATAGACGGTCAGACGGAACATACAAAGTGACCGTATAAATATTATATTTTTGTCTTGTACAGAACACAAAAAGGAGAATTTTCGCATAATACATAGTACATAATAATTATATTGGATGCTACTTCTATTGCGCTATTACTCTAATGGCAGCTTCTCACTGCGTGTGTTATCCACGAGCCGCGCTGCCCGTGTTGATTTGTACGCGTAAGCACGCGCTACTCGCGAGCCCGCGCCATCCATTTAAACCATTTAAACTGGCGCGGTGCGGCGCGTGCTTGCCCAAACTCTGAGCCACTGAGTCAGTCTGTTTAGCGCAGCGCATCTGATGTCGTGTAAGTCGAATTGCTACCTCCACCAGGCATCGCTGTTGCTTCCGCCGCTTTTGTCTTATTTTTGGATATCATTTACTTAATAAAATTAACAAAAAAAGAAGAAAAGCTGCTGGTGGATGACAGCGCTAAAATTAAAAATTCAGCAATCGTCTCATTAGACCACCCCATATCTATATAGACATGAGAGTACCTAAACGTCGGATGAGTTAACACAAAATGAACGAGTTCAATCTTAGAAGCACACGCCGTGCCGCGCGCACCCGCGCACCGACGCGCGAGCCAGCGTCGCACCTCGCCGCGCCTTTGAAGTTACCGATTTTAAGCGGATAGCACGCACCGCGCCACGCCTGCCCGCGCAATGCCGCGCCAAACCCTTCACACTGCGCGAGGCGCGTGCGGGCGCGTCGCGGCGCGTGATAACACACGCAGTGAGAAGCCGTCATAAAGTATTTCTATGGATCTGGTCGGTCTATGGACCTGAACACACACAAGCTTAAGTACGTTCGCTTTTTAAGAATATGGACTGCAGTTTAGTATTATGTATTTATCATATTTTAAAATTATTTTTTATACAAGTGGAATTTATTAATATCTTAGCAAACAAAGACTTATATAACATAAATATAAGAAACTACATGACAGAAAGGTGAGTGAAAGAAATATTTTTATTTCAAACAGATATTAAACGAAATAATTCTGTTATATCTGAATTAATGTTACGGCCGTAATCTACGATTTATGTCAATGGAACTTTAGAAGTTTAAACTGCAGAGACAGCCTACTTCACTAATTCGTTCGCGCCGGTTCCATTCGAAGCAATCATTTTGGATACCTAGCGGATTTTATTAGCGACATCGTGAAATATTCACTGTATGCATACAAACACAGTTTAAATCGCATCGACAATAAGTTTCTCCATTGGATTATTTTTAGTTGTCGCCGATAAAATTGTTTGACCTCATAAAGTTCGCGGGTCAACTGAAAAATGCGATTTATGTGAACGATATAGTGGTTTAAACGGTCAGAATCATAAAAGGGTTAGATAAATAAAATGTTAAGTGTTGTTCGTCCGCGCATAAGTTTTGTTGTTTTGAAAATTAAATTTTCAAGAAAGAGAACATTATTTATTAACCTCTTAAACAACGACGTCATGAAACAAAGACATGAAATCTTCTTATACTTATTGTATTGGCCCTATGAGTATATTCTCACTCAGAAATAAGCGAAGTGCTGCGATCTGAATATATGAAAAACAATACAAATAATAGGCTGCAAACTTACTATTGTATTGAAATTTGTGTCTAATTCATTCATATCAGCCTATCGAAAATCCATTGTCGAACTGATTGCCTCATGAGGAGAATTTCATACATATAATAACAAATTCATCCGCAGCATTTTATGCTGCTGCCTGTCTTCTGTCGTTTTGTTTCAAACTCCTTTTTTATACGATTTTTTATAGGTAGTAGTGTAGTAGATACAACCAAATTTCTAGGTGTAACTATTGATAAAAGTTTGAACTGGAAAGCGCACACGGAAGAACTAAACAAGAGAATAAGTTCCTCTGCTTATGCGCTCTATAAACTCGCACACATCGTAAGTACCGATGCGATTCTCACGGCTTGCCACGGTATTGTTGATTCCATCTTGAGGTTTGCCATCGTATTCTGGGGAAATTCTACTAATAAGGAAATTGTATTTAAGTCCCAAAAAAGGTGCATCAGAGCTATGTTCGGTCTTAAAATGACTGATAGCTGCAAACCATATTTTATTGAGCACAAAATTTTGGGTTTGCCCTCCTTATTTATATATGAAGTAGCAAACTTCGTTTAAAGCAACCAATTGTTAAACAAACTATCACAATTACAATAGTTACAATTGGCGACCGCAGGAATAATAACAGGTTATGCGCAATTGGTTCAAGAACAACATTGATGCATAAAAGTACTTTCTGCCTGGCGCCAATAATATATAATAAAATGCCTAAACACATCAAACAATTGCTTACTAGCACCTTAAAAATATCTGATGGCCGAATGCTATTACAGCTTGCCTGATTTCTTGAAGTGATTGATTTGTTTAAGTTAAATATTGTATTGCGACATTTCTCTGATGCAATTTTACGAGATGCCATTGAAATTTTTGCACATCCAAAATTACGTCCGTGAGGTTAGTTAATTTATCATGTATAATAATTAATATATGTAGTATAATTTTTGTATGCCATAAATGCGTGACTTTACCACGTAACATACTTAAATATTAGTTTATACTTAATATATACGAATATTACGATTTGTTTGTCTCTATAGCCCTTTTCGTTAATTTGTGGAAAGCAACAATATTCGCAGGGAGGTTGAGCGTTAGGAAAAGGAACCCCATCCCCTTTTCCACTCATCTTTTGAACATCATGTAATTTTCATGTAATAACACAAAATACAAAAAATATGTTAACAAACAAAGAAGAATATACAAGGTACTAGGTTCAAGAATGTTCTTATCAATCTCGAACCAACATAAATTAACATGGCACTATAGCATTAAGATGCTGATCAGTCCGACTTTGGTGTACGCTAATTCAGAAAGGAACCACGAATGTGTTGCTCAACTCGGAATCACATTTAACAAACAAATGTCTGCGCACGATAAATTTAATTCGGGCAACACACAAACCGGGTTAATCCCGCCCGTGATAGAATGCGGGCAGTGTCCCGGGGGATCGCGTCCGACTCATTGTTGCTTTAAATCATTGGCGACTAAACAGACCATAGGTGACCTTTGGTAGATCTGCATCAAACAATATTATCTTATAATATTTGGAAAAGACAATAAAGGTATTTACAATTATTTATAAATAAAGTTGTAGCTGGGTATTAACAGGAGATGGGCAGTAGGGTTTTCCTGCCGGCTAAGTGTGGCAGCTATGGCAAATATGCCCACTATATGCAATCTATGGGGGAGGTCTAGGTACAGAAGTGAATACGATATAAGGATGATTATAATCAAACAAGTTACTTTTAAAATAAACACAATATGATGAAAACATAGGCGATAATAAAAACAGAACTTAAACCTAAATCCATCCATCCATCTATAACAGCCTATAAAAAAGTCCACCGCTGAACATAAACCCCCCCCCCCATAGATTACCTCATAAGGGGGGATGTTACGGCCCTGAGTTGCCCCGACAAGGGCCGACTAGGTTAGGGCCCATGAATAACCAGCTCGACGAGCAACAAAGAGGAGGGCCCGAAATGACCTATGGAGAATTATTATACCTATAACTAGCAAGCAAACAGAACTTACCTCGTTCCGGAGTAGGGTCGACCACAAGG
>DWHP01001734.1:0-15514 GCA_018247895.1 Parnassius honrathi | reverse complement strand
TTGTTTTTGTTAATTGCAGATCATGGCCAACACTGAGGAACACAATGATTCTAATCCTATCACTAATCCGTATTACTACGCACAGGATGTGGATAAATTTATACTAAATTATTACAATCGAAAGGAGCACAGCTTCACGATTTACCACCAAATAGAATAGCTATTAATGAATGATGAAATGATGTCCAGGGAGAGGAATGATTTGTGAACCGAGCGCTGTGTGAACTGCACTTCCGGCATGGAGCACTCACACCGCGGGATTAACGGCGGCGTACTCCCCCCGTCATCGAGAGTCGATTTGGATGCAAAGAAAGAGCCTAGCAGATCGGCTTTCTCCTTTGCGGTATGGGCCAGTGAGTCCTCCACCCTGTGCGGAGATGGAAGAGATGGCTGACAGAAATTCCTCTGGACAACTTTGGCGAGAGACCGGAATGCATAGGTTCCAGAAGGAAGGTAAACTAGTTTCTCGCCAATTCTGCCTATGTGCTCTGACTATGCCTTGGTAATGACTCATTTGAAGGACCTCGAAGCGAAATTATACTTCTTTTTTAGAGCGCTTTTGTTTACATTCCGGGACGTTGATGTGTCAGCCCAGGCTTGGTTGCACACCTGCTTATAGCGTGATGCTACTCTACAGGAGCGACCAAATCTTGACTGAGATTAGCCTTCGGTGGGCATCACAGAGGAAGGAATAAAAAGTTCCATACCCTGAAGTACCACATCAGCGACGGAATCAGCAACAATGTTGGGATCGTCTAGCGAGAAGCAAACCCACCACCAAGGGTAGGATGCAAAGAAATACCGCGTCTTATCCCAATCAGCTGACCTATAGTGCCAAACACAGCGGCAGCTTGCAAAATGCAACCGCGATTTCAGCGTGAGTGGCACCACCGGACAAGACAATGGTCCTAGGAGCCTAAAGGGGCATCGACAGAAATGTGATATCCGCCCGGATGAGAGGTCGGCAGAAGATCTAACAGGGAAGGTGTATGATCCTCCACATCTGGAATCCGCGTTGGCGAAGTAACCAGTTATGTCAGACCATATCCCAAGGCAAAATAGTGAACAGATCTCCTCGCATGAGCGGTTGAACGTAAACTAAGCCATTTGGCGTGGTTGACGTTAATATCGTCCAGGATCACGATCTCTGCGGAGGGGAACTGCTGTAGCAACGAATCTGTAGCCATTTGGACGTGGTTGAAGACTCGGTCTGTTTCGGCATTACCGCTATGAGACCTATAGAGGCACCTGTAGATGCGCGGATGGTCGTCGCTGTCTACGCGTAGCCAAAGAATGGACAGGTCCGAATCTTCAAGACTGCCGAGGCATCGAGAACAGATGTCCTCTCTGACGTATACGCAAACTCCAGCCGGAGGCACAAAGTAGTGTTCCAGTTTGTACCCCGGGCAGAAAAGATACGAAGCATCAGCCGGAGAGGACACCTGCGTCTCGGTCAGAAAGAGCAGAGCCGGCTTCGGCGTCTCGATATGGTAGTGGACGGTGTTTATGTTAGAATGAAGTCCCCTGATATTGCAGAAATTCACGGATAGTGTGGCAGGGGTTACCTTGTCCTTGTTGCTCAGTTTGCCTCGAGCAGTTATTATCTTGAGTGGAATTTTGTCCCCCCCCCCCCCAAGAATACTCTGGATTCGAGTAACTTGGTCCTGGATGCTCAGCGAGGGATTCTTGAGGCTGGTATCCTCTTGGGGTAGATCTTTACTTAGTCCCGCTACCATGTTAAGAGTGGGGGGAGGGGTATTGCGCTTCCGGCCACCTACACTCTACAGATAAAACGCGGAAGCAGAGCTTCCACTTTACGCCGGTATTCTGTGAGGTTGTGGTACCACCCCGGTTTGAGCCGACCCATACGTGCAATAGCAAAACCGCCGCGTGGCTCTACCACTGTTAAATTTCGTGTTCAGCTTCAGACGATAGAGTTAGAGTAGTTGACGTTAGGACTAAGTCAGTACTGATGAAGCGATCAGCTGCTCGTGTGGCCTTTCACCAGCTTGGTGATGAGGGTCGGCGAACCGAAACTTGGGGTGAGGATGTTGACGATGCTGACGTTCTCGGACATCTGAAACATAAATAATACTAATTAATAAAACATAATATATGTAAAATATATACACATAAGAAATTGTTACATACCTTATGTACTTGTTGTTCTTCTATAATAAATAAGTACGTGTGCATATGGGAACGGTGGTATTTACCACTATTTTTATTCTACGATGAAGATATATTCGCAACATCGGTGTTGCACCGCTGAGCACATGATCCCACACTTAGGCGTTGCATTAGAACATCATACGAAGTGACACCAATGCTGATGTAGACGCTCTCACCAAAAGCGCATTTTTTGTATATTTTTCTCCCAGAGGTCACCAACAAATACGCTGTGGGGGGAGGATATGAGGTACGGAGGTAATGGAAGTTGAAGCAAAGAAGAGAGCATAGCTAGATTTACTAGCAACCAAAGCTATCAAAGGTAAACAAAGATGTTTTATAGGTACATATACCGTGTACGCGCGCCTAGAATGCTTCCATTTATAAGGCGCCTATATTGGCGTATTTGTTCGATCGTGCCGTCATTACGCCAGCAACGTTCACTGCGAACATACGTCATGTACCGGTATTTTTAATTACGCAAAATGACTATTTCCGCTGTGAAATTATGCAAAAAATGCTCTTGGAAAAAAGATAGGGATAAGAACATTACTTTTCATAACTAAATAAATATACAGTATTCTGGTGTATTTATTTGTAAAATAATACGAAAGCTAAATGTCAATACAAGTATCTATGCAATAATATTCGAGTGTTGCCGAGTCTATGAAATGTTACTCCCATTTTTTAACGTCACTATCGACCGAAAGGGTTATCTATACAGGGGTTTTAAACGGTCTAATTTTACAGGTTTTAACCAACCTATAGAGTTAAACTATTTTAAGGGTTTAATTACATCTGGCAGTACGGAATCGCATTTTCCTGTGCTTCTATCCTTTTTGATCACTCAGCGCTGTCATTTACTAGAGCGAAAAGAGATACATAAATATCTACTGTGCTTTTTATTTATTTTAACTGATACATTAATTACAGGTTTTATTACGTATCTTCAATATTTTAGTGCGTTCGTACCTACATAAAAAAACACGTAACCAACCATATCCTTATTCATCCCCATTTTCCCCAATACGAGTATGGAAATTACTCACTGGGGCGTCTCAAAGACATGTACTTTAATTTTTGTGAAATAAAAGTATTTATTATATATTATTATTATTAATATATCACACGCACACAAACGCACACGCCTCGTACACACATTTTATATTCGTAGAATCAATAGGTACGTCAATATAAATGAAATATAAGATCTCCCACATTTTTGGGTAATCGATTCGCACTATTATTACCGAAGTTACGCACATTAACCCAGGCATGGTACGTAAGATATGCGCGTCACGTGGTGCTCACGCACACATGAATCAAAGACTGGCGTCACTAAGAACGATGCGATTTGTTAGCAACACGGTATCTGTACCTATAAAATATCTTTGCTGGTAAATCTGGCGGTATGAATGATGAGATTGAAAGACAAAAGGCAGACTTCAGACGTCTAAATAAAAGAATAAAAGAATTGAAAGGAAAAATCAAGAAGGAACGGATAAGAATGATAGAAGGATATCTGACAATTTCCAGGCAAATATTAAAATGTTCTGGAAACTCGTAATAATTGTCAGGGAAAATTCAAAACAGCCTAGAATGAATGTTATACGAGACGAGAACGGGTTTAATCTGAGTGACGCAGTTTTGAGTTTTAAAGAGATAGAGAAAATACATTGAAAGCTTGTTTATGAGTGAATAGTCGTCTGAATTCAATGAACTAGAAATTCCAAAAGAAGTAGAAAGGGGCAGCGAGATTAGTGTAGATGAAATAATGAAAGCAGTGAAAAGCATGAAAGCAGGTAAGGCAGCTGGATATGATAGAGTATTACTCGAGATGCTAAGGGCTGGGAAGGGAGTGGTGGTAGGCCTGCTGCACACCTTGTTTAATTTATGTTGGGAATTAAGGCGGGTACCGGAAGACTGGTGTAAAGCAGTTATTGTTCCAATATATGTATAAAGGAAAGGGGTCACTGCAGGACTGTCAAAATTACCGTGGTATCAGCTTCCTTAGTAGGTATTGTGGGTAAACTGTAAGCTGAGGTGTTAATTGAAAGAGATATGAAAACAATTGATGGAAAAATTTGGGATGTACTGGCGGGATTTTGAAAGGGAATGGTGGGTAAGTTTTTTCCAAGCGCGTGATTGCAGAGAAGCTTTTGGTCACAAACCAAAAAGTTTTTTGTGCGTTCATGGACTTGGAAAAGGCTAATGACAAAGTGGATAAGACTGTATTATGGCAAACACAGAACTTGATACTGACATTAAGGTATCTTTATAGGCACTCCGTTGCTTGTGTCAGGATCAACGAGGTCTCTTCAGACTGGTTTGGTATCTAAAAAGGTGTCAGACAGTGCTTTGCTTTAACCTATTTATAGACAGTTGTTTGCAAAATTTGAAACGTTAAGAATGTGAGTTAAGAATTGGCAAGTTAACCGTCATACGCTTTTTGTACGCCGATGGTCAAGTCACATTTGCGTCGTCAGCGGCTTAGTTGCAAATGATGGTTACATTAATGAACTGGTCATTAGAAGAAAGGAGAATTTCTTTTATAGGATAGGGTGACAAACGAGCAGTCCACCTGATGGTAAGAGGTTGCTGTGGCCGATGGACATCTTTATTTATCCTCGTTTACAAATGTAATTGCAGATACGTTGTCACCAGTGAGGACTAAGATGGAATGCCTCAGCATGAAAGTGAACGCAAGTAAGACGAAGGTGATGGTTTTAAAAAGAGAATAAAGTAAAACGTTATGTGGAATAATAGAAGAGGAGTTGATTGAGCAAGTGGATGAGTTCGTGTATTTGGGGTGTGTATTTAGCAGGGACGGTAAATATGATAAGGATATAGAAAGACGAGTGAATGCAGGAAATAGTGAATGGGACTTTGTACTCTATTATGAAGAATCATAATTTGTCAAAAAGACACGTATGGTAATTCATAATGCCGCCATACTTTAATGTATGGTAGTGAAAATTGGGTGTGGCAGAAAAAGCACGAAAGTAGAATAAATGCTGTAAAAATGTGGTCTTTAAGGAGTATGCTAGGGCTGAATCCGAACGACATGCGGGGGAGGGGGGGGGGATTGCGTGATAAGAGAAAAATGTGGTGTGCAATATGTTGTGAAAAGGATTAAGAAAGGAATGCTTCGGTGGTTTGTTCATGTAGAAAGAATAAACGAGTGAGGGGTAACAAAGTAAATTTATATTGCAGATGTTAACGGCGGAGTTGGGAAGACATGCCCTAGAAGAAGATTCGTCGATGAAATTGGCGATATTTTCAAAATGGGCCACATTAGGAGTATCCTTAACCGACTAGCGTGTATGGTATGTCAGGATCGTCCCAAATGAAAGTTCGTAATCTTTGCCTACCCCTCTGGGTAGCAAAACTGCGTTGGCCAACCCGCTTGCTAAGCGTGGTAACTATGGGAAATATCCCCTCTATTAACTATACTCAGCAGTAGACTTCAATTGGCTGTAACGTTAACTCTCGGAACATTTAACCGCAGGAAGCAAACAAAAAAAAAGTATTTGCACGCTGCCGCGCGCACAATTCCAAACAAATACAATATCGCTTTATTTGGATCTGATACGGGAAAATTTATGTACCCAATGACAAATTTAGCCAGGCGTTACTGATAAAGAGTGAAGATAAACTCAGGCTTATCCTTTAAACAGTAATTATTATAAAATGAATGTTACACCTTACACCTTAACTGGTTTAGATATCTATTATATAAACGTGTGCGGATTGAGAACTAAAACCAACGATGTGCTTAGGAATATCTTGACTACGGATTATTAAATTATTGCTTTTATTGAGACCTGGTTAAATTCTTATTAAGTTATTTCTTCAATAACGAACTATTTGATTCGCGTTGTATCGTATATCGAAAAGATTGACTGTTAGAGATATACAGTTTAAACGTGATGAAGCAGGCAATCTAGTTCCTATCTCATTTGAAATACCTTCTTCTCAGGTTATTAGTTGGGAGACGAAAAACGCCGAGTGCATGTTGCTAGTGTGTAGGGTTTTGTGTAGTCTTTATACCTTCTCCATTTAAACATGATTTTCTTCATGATAGATTGGACCTATTGTTATGTAAGCTAACCGATATTACGTAATTAAAACCTCGTAATCTTCTCCCTGAATTTGATACTTACCACCCAAACCTGCTTATACGAATTGACTTTTCACACACATTCTATCCAAGTTCTAAAAGTCGTATTGGTTACAATGAATTTAAAGCAGATTATATTAATATTATAAAGGTAATTAAGAACATTGACTGGTTGCAAATACTTTCCGAGTTTAAGAATATCGATGTCGTGATTGATTTATTTTATAATTGCCTCAATATTTTAATTGTATTTTACGTGTAACATCTGTCCCAATCTTCGTAAAAAACTCCGTAAGTTGGTACAACAACCCTCCAAACTATTTAGAATTACAAATCTCTCGAAAGCGCTGTCATAAGCTCTACGATATTTGTCTGAGTAATTACAAACACAACCCTGAGACAAATATTACTAAATACCCAATGTATTTGTGGAACTATTAAAAACGGAAAAAGAAATGTGTGTCGTCTTTTCCCGCATCAATGAAGCAATGAAGCTGTAGAGTAAAGGTTCTAGTACTGTTACAGAAATCGGTAATCTATTGTCAATCCTCTCTTCTCAATTTATACCCAAGTAGCGGCGGAAATTTCTAACGTACACCAAAATAATAACACTCAACAGCTATCCAAATTTAAATTCCTAGAGGCAGATGTGTTAAAGAAAATTAAAACGTTGGATATTCAAAAGGGATCGTGACCAGATTGTAATCTTCTTTTTTTTTGTAAAACGTTGCGATACAAGTCTTGCATTCCCTCTTACGCGGATCTTCAATCATTCCCTCGATGAAGGTGTATTACCTGAAGTGTGGAAAAGAGCACGAATTGTACCAATCTGCAAAAAGGGTAATCGAATAAATGTTAAAAATTACCGTCCAATATCAATTCTGTCATGTTTTTCAAAACCGTTTGAAAGTCTTGCATCCCATCCTCACCAAAAATTTTTCCCAGATGAGTGTTACGTTTGCGCATTAAGGGTCCGCAATCAGTTAGGATGTGTAGAGGCGTTTCTTCTGTTATGGAACAGAACCGACACGTCCTTGAATTGATTAGTCCCGGGATAGACATGTGCTTTTTTAGACAACAATGTACAGTTAGGGCTGTTGCCAGAATACGCAATTTATTTTTACTTAATCCCTGGGTTTCTGAAGCAAACTTATGATCAGAAGTAGAGAAGGCCAAATTGGCATCTAAAAAGCTTGGCGTGCTCAGTGGAGCTGTCCCGCTCCACTGAGCACGCCAAGCTTTTTAGATGCCAATTTGTATTTCATGCCGGCACACCGCCTGCAACTTTACAAGGCGCAGGTTCGGCCACACATGGAATACTTGTTCCCATCTCTGGGCTGTGGCTCCCCAGTGCCAGCTCCTTCCACTTGACCGCGTCCAGCGCAGTGCGGCTCGAATCGTCGACGACCGAGTGCTTTCCGATCGGCTCGATTCGCCGGCGCTGCGAAGAGATGTTGCATCTCTGCGTATTTTATCGCACCTATCACGGGGAGTGCTCTGAAGAATTGGTCGGATTAATCCCAGCCGCCAAATGTTACGAATGCACTACGCGGCAAACCTCCCGATACCATCCACACTGTCTGGATGCTTGGCTGTCCACCACTGTACGTTTCACTAGGAATTTTTTTCCGCGTAGGACCTCTCTGGAATAGTTTACTACCGGCGATTTTTCCGGACCGATACTACCTGGGTCCTTCAAGAAAAGAGCTTACTCCTTTCTAAAGGGCCGGCAAACGTACCTGCAATTCTCCTGGTGTTGCGGATGTTCGTGGGCGGCGGTAGTCACTTAACATCAGGTGAACTGTATGCTCGTTTGCCCCCTCTTCTATAAAAAAAAATATATGGTTGACCTGGTGTTTTTGTAGATTGATTTCCACACACTGAAGTATGGGGAAAATTTCTGCCTGGAAGATAGAGGTGAATCTACCCAAATTCATACTAAGTTTAAATTTGGGGCGTTTCCCGTAAAATCTAAAGCCTACGTCAAGGCCCATTTTAGAACCATAAGTATACCATATGAGGCTACAGACCTCGTAGATAACCTGACCATTCAGCCAGTTTTCTCTGGAGGGTAGTTCCACTATATACTTTTTATCAAAAGTGTATAGTGGATATCTGAGATCGTGCATAAGACCGGTGTTTCCTTAATTGAGCCGGGCATGGACCTCAATCTGAAGTAGAGCACGCTCAGACCGCACTGGGCGTTAATCCTATACAAACTATCCTTTGCCTCCTTGTCTAGATAAAGATCAAGGGGCTCTAGGCATAGAAGTGCATTAAAGGTCGCTCCAGGCGTTGATCACACAGCTCCGGTTGCCATTAAAGCAGGCAGTCTTTGTAGACTATTTAGTCTGTCCGCAGTCGTCTTTTGGTTGGCCTTGTTACACCAGCAATAAAGGCGTAGGTGAGAATCGACCTCACTATGCTGCTGTACAGCCATAGGAACATACTGGGACGCAAGCCCCAGTTGTTCCCGAACAAGCGAATGCACGTACCTATACCTATACCAATTTTTGCCCTACAGCATACGTTGCTAAGGTAAGAGTTCCGCCCTAGTTTTTGGTCGATTGTTAAGCCCAGGTACTTAACTTCAGTGGAAAATAGTAATTCTTTACTGTTAAGTTTTGGTTGGACTAATTTGTCCAATCGTTTCTTTTTGGTAAAGGGTATTATAACAGTTTTATCAGCATTAACTGATAAACTGTTATAATTTAACTTACCCTTAACTTAACCCTTTAAATTAACCTATAACTTAACTGTTATCCCTACACCAGTTATTTATGGTGTTTAGGGCTCTTTGTATCATTTGACGATAAAGTACTTTGGCAAAAGCCCCTCGCAATGATCACGAGGTCATCAGCATAACCCAGTGGGTCAATGCGTAGGTCTGCCATCTCGTACAATAGCTGGTCAACCGCAAGAGTCCAGAGAAGGGGTGGCAATACACCTCTTTGTGGGCAGCCTCTTGTAGTTGCAACCTCAATCGAAGTTTGAAACAGCGCTATTTTTGCCTTTCTGTTTGCGAGTATCGGCTTCACCCATCTGATGGTAGGGAGGGTAGGATGGATGGGTCGACGTTTTTAGATGTCAGGCCCCTAATCAGCAGTGACGTAGGGCTACTGTCGATATTGAGGGCATATGTAGAAAGGCACAAAGAGCTTTTTTTTATCCTCCAGTGCTTTTTCGACCCTGTTAGTAACACTGATCGGGCTTGTTTCCGTAGATTTGCCTTTGCGGTAAGCATCCTGTTTGTAATGACTGGCCCTCGTAGCTACATCCCTTATGTATCTATCTATTAACTTTTCCAATGTCTTAAGAAGAAAGGAAGATAGGCTTATAGGTCTAAAGGACTTTGGTTAAGCGTGGTCCTTTCTACCGCCCTTAGGTATAAATAGAACTTTGACAATTGTCCATCGTTCTGGAATCTATCCCCATGCAAAACTTGCTCTGAAGATTTTCACCAGATAGGGAAGAAGGATATCGATACCCCGTTGTCAACAGCCCACTGCACCAGGTTTGGCCTTATTATCTCTGCAGCCCTACACCAGTCCTCATTACAAGGGCTTCGTAGGGCTCTGAAAGAATTCGAGGTAGAAGTCTTATGTGACCCTGGGAAATGGGTTGACGCTAGTAACTATCAATGTTTCTTTTTCACTATTAGTGAAGTTACCATCAGGCTTTTTAAGAAGCCCGATCTGATCGGGTTTAGCTTTCGATAGCATTTTGTGTAGTCTTGCACTGCGAGACAAAGACTCAACTTCCTCGTAAAGCTTCCTCTACGATGCTCTCTTGGCTTTCCTGATTTCTTTATTATACTCAGTTAGGGCTGCACTGTAAATATCCCACTCTTTGGTTTTCTTAGCCCTAATCAACAGTTTCCTGGGCTTTTCCCTAAGTTATTTTGTCTTAGTATTCCACCAAGGAACTTTTCGTGTTGAGGTCTTGGTTTTAACGGGACAACTGTCCTCGAAGGCTTCACGGATACCTACGGTTACTGTCTCCGTCGCTAACTCTAGACCTTCAATTGTTTTGATGCTTTTAGGAAACGTCTCCTAATTCCTTCTTAGGATATCTCTGTAGATATCCCAGGAAGTCGTTTTTGGGAACCCTAAAAGCAACGATTTCATAGGTTAGTGATCCTTCAATCACAAACTTAATGTGTTTGTGTTCAGACATCGAGTTTTCGCTACTAACATGCCAGTCATTTATCCGCCTGGAAATGTTATTGGTAGCAAAGGTTATGTCTAACACTTCTTGCCTGGCACGCGTTACAAAGGTTGGTGTACAACCTAAGTTTAGGCTTACCAGGTGGTTGGAGATCAGAAAATCATAAAGTAACTCACCTCTATTGTTAATGTCGGTGCCTCCCCAGGCTGTGTGGCGAGCATTAAGCATCACAACCCACCACAAGTTCGGCGGTTTGTTTTTGGGCGAACTCCGCCACTCGCTCTAACTCGATGGTAGGATCTGCGTTCTCTCCGGTAAGATAGGCTGAGCAAATGATTACCCTGAGCCCTGTCCTTGTCCTAGAGATTTATGAAGGCTGTAACCTGGTCATCATTACAGTACTCTGGAACAGCTAAAAGTTCAATATTTTTATTGTAAATTATACAAGCTCTAGGTCTAGGGCCTTTAGTATTGACGAGAATCGTACTGGCAGCCGACAATCCCAGAACTTGACCGTTGGCCACCCAAGGCTCTTGTATGAGGCCGAGGTCAATATTGTCCTCTGCAAAGCAAACCCCCACCACGGCAGAAGCGGCTGCTGCATGGTGAAGATTTGCCTGGAGGACCTTCGTCTTACCCTTGGGGTTAGCCATTTATGGGCGTGGGGAGGCAGGGTTTTTTTGCGCCTGTTGAGGACGAAGACGTCCTCTACCTGCGCTCTTGACCGCCGCCTTACCTTTCGCCATACCGCTCCCACCTCCCTCCCCCCACACCTGGACGACACCGTTGGACTGAGGCGAGATCAGCGTCTTGGATCTTCGTCACTTTCACTGATGGCGTTCCAGTTTCACCCCGAGAGGTGGAGGGCTGAGGGGGTTGGAGTTGGAGCGGTTCGGGCTCCAATACCGCCGTCAGAGCCTCCCTTAACTTTAATAGTTATCGTCTTAAAGCCAAGGACGACTGCCGCCTGCCTTCCGAAGAGCCTCCGCCGATCGGTCGTCCAGAGAAAAGGCTACTATGAACCCATTCTCCTCGTCCCTACTGTGGAGGATTCTCCAGAGCTCAGTATGGAGCCGTTTATTTTGTGCCTTCAACAGCACTTCCTCTGGGGAGTCAGCTTCGCTGCGGGGCAAGTAGGTAATGTCCTGCTGAGGCTTAGGCATTTCGCCCTCGGGTATTACCGAGAGCACTGCCTCCGGCCAGAGCTTCAGTTTTCCGATTTCACTCATCATCCAGTCCTGGCATGTCTTATTCAGGCACATACCAGAATCCAACCTGGCTTGTGGGTGAAACTCGAAAATTTTGGTCCCATTCCCGGTTGCGCCCCACAGGCCGTTTTAGCGATGGCCTATGTGAGTGCCGGGTGGACCAGCCGCATCTGCTCCACACTCATAGGGTTCGAATTGCGAATTCCTTACACGCGCGGAGCCAGCTTCGGCACTGAAGCTGAGCTTCTTCTCCCCAGTTGCCAGCTTCACAAATTTCCTGGGCTGGTTTTTGGGGGATTGCGTCGCCTTCGGAACTGGGGCAGGCTTGGGCAGAGGCATTTCGTTTTCGTCCCAGGGCTTCTGGCAGAGAGAGAGGGCCTCTTCGGCTCTTATCTCAGCTTCGTACCAGCTCAGTTTCGCATCGTTTCCGATTGTGATTCGGCTGCAGACGTGCCCTCCACTTCACGGCTCGTCCCATGTTAGGGCGTAATGTTGCAGGATATTGATGAGGCTAAAAAAGCCTCTTTCGAACGTACAGCTAATTCCATTAGAGGAGATTTTTCATTATCGTTTTCAAAATGTCGGTTTTCGTATATTTGTACGTTGTATATATAGAGGTCAGTGCGCTCATCCCACCAAAAATATAAATTTAATTGGTGGGATTATAGTTTAATGAAATTATTGCATAACTTGAGTAACTGGGTTATATAATATTATCTATATGGAAGGAATCAACAAATATATATTATACCAAAAATATATATTATTCTAATTCTAATATGTTATGTTACGTCTCGTTGGTCTAGTGGTTGTATTAGTGCGACCGCTGATCATGAGGCCCTGGTTTCGAATCCCGGGTCGGGCCAAAAAATCAATTATTGAGTTTTTCCGTCAAGAAATTCTCAGTAGCTGCCCGGAGTTAGGAAATTGGCGGTGTCTCACCCCCGTGCCTCGTAAAACACGTAAAGCCGGTGGTCCTGCGCCTGATCTCTCTCCGGGCGTGTCGGTTTACCGTACCATCGGATTATGAGAGTAAGGGAATAGAGAGAGCACCTGTGCGCATACACTTGGGCACTATAATCCTGTCCTGCGCCAATAGCTAGTTTCCGTTGAGGCTGGCCACCGTGACCGAAATTCGGTCTGGAGGACATAATTATTTTTTTTTTTACTTAAATTTATATGTTATTATTCTTATAGGTAATAAGTATAGAATTATACTCTCATTATGCTTAAAGTATTGTTTATACTCGTGGAACAGAGTTTATTAGGGTATCCGCCCAAAGTTGACTGGGAGAGAATGCCTAAAGACATCAAGCCTACCTGTTGTAATAACTTTTTTGTTAAGGTGTAAACTATTGAGTCTAAATTAATAAAATCTTCAATTTTTTGTCATTCTTTTCTGAAATTATATTGCATTCTACAAGATAGGGTATAAGTTATAATAACTTACTATTTTTTATATATTTATCAATAATTATTTGCAGGACTGGAATCGATATTATGATGATGCGAACAAAGAACGCTTGCTCAACGTGATTTCTTTAGAGTTCTCTCATACCCGGTTGGAGAATTATGTGCAAGCGCCGCGAATAGTGCGCCAGATTGACTGGGTGGACACCGTGTGGCCACGACATCTGAAAGATCAGCAGGTAGTTGACCTTCGTGTTATTAGTTTGGATTTCGTTTTTCAATTTAATAATTACTTACAAAACTTACTTATATCTCCCTTTCTGTAAAAAAGAAAATTAGATTGAAACGTAAAATTGGGGTAAAGTTAAAATACTCGTTTTCTATTTGAAATTAATGTGTAAAAAGCGTAGTTCATTATTTAGACTTAGAGCAGTTACGTTTTAATGCTTATTTATTATAAACTATAATATCAGATCTAACAATCCGTCGTATTGAATGAAAAAACTATTTTAGACTGAATCAACCAATGCTCTGGACGACATGATGTATCCTAAAGTGCAAAAGTATTGCCTCATGTCAGTGAAGGGATGCTACACTGACTTTCACATCGATTTTGGTGGAACTTCGGTTTGGTACCACATTTTAAGAGGTAAGACAATTTCAAATTTTAGAACTATTTTTTTCTCATCGTGGTCTCTCCCTTATTAGGATTTACCGTCATTGCCACACTTTGCAGGTAAATTGACTCCACTGTACCAAACGCCTCACATCTTTGGATCAGTGTCACGCCGTCAGTCTATAGGTTTTATATCGTTATAAAACGGAATGGTTATACAGGGTTCAATTAGAGATCACAACATACGGGCTATTCCTATGCCGTCTGTTACGACACCCATGAGATGGTCGATGGTTCCTGTAATGCCAATATTACTCTTAAGTTACTTGACACTTTGACCTTTGAAGACTTACTTAGGTATTTATCGTGATGTGCAAATAATCAAATAAACTCAAATATCTTTGTTCATGTAAACTCTTAACCGAAGTACTAATGAATGTCGAAATAATTATTACTTTTGGTTTAGATGCATTCTTATAGAGAAAATTATCATATGTTAAATGAAATAAGTATACATATCGTGCACAAATTCTTTTCAAATACTTTTAAAAAACTAACATGTTTTTACAGGCGCAAAAGTGTTTTGGCTTATTCCGCCCACCGAGAAAAACTTACAGTTGTACGAAAAGTGGGTCTTATCTGGCAAGCAATCTGATGTCTTCTTTGGCGATACCGTTGAGAAATGCATTCGAGTCCACGTAAGTGTAATTTAAAATAGTAACTTTTTTCGATAGAAATGTGAAAATCCAATTCTTTTTTTATTTTAGCAATGCAAATATTTGGTGTATTTTTCTTCAGTTATCTTTTAAACTGAATTTATAATGTTGTGGGAAGTCCCGTTATCGCCTTTCTGTGTTAGAGAACAGTAATTGAGCCGATATTGTCGAATGGAATAAGGTTGCAGTGAAATGCAGTATCAGATATATTGGTACTATTACAAATAATTTATTAATGCACAAAACAAACTTTTTAATTTAAAGCATATTGTTATACATTTACAGCTACAAGCCGGTTACACATTCTTTATTCCGACGGGTTGGATCCACGCCGTGTACACACCGAGCGACTCTCTCGTTTTTGGAGGCAATTTCTTGCATCAGTTCGGAATTGAGAAACAACTTAAAATCGCGCAAGTCGAAGACGTTACTAAGGTTCGTTTTACTTATTTTTAATTTTTTGTTTCCTATAGTTAACAAAAATCTAAAATGTTTTGCTTGTGCATATTATTTTGTACTTAGACTATAATTTGAGTCAAAACGTGCGTGCTCTTCATGCAACTAAAATGTTACAGTATTAAGTTATCTATGAACATTTTTTTATATACTTCGACTCAAAATACAATAGGAATTTTAAATTGTTATACCTTTTGCATTCCATAAGAACTGTAAACAAGCTTAAATAGAATTAAAACTTTTGGCCGAATACCAATGTAAAATAGGAACCTAATGCTGCTGTGTTTCGTATGGTGAGTGTAGAGAACCGGGGACCCTTTTTACAGGAAACGGCGCATTCCATCTTAATCCTTGGGGGTGACAACGGGTCTGCATTTTGATGTTTAATCAAGGATAACTGTAGATGTCTATGGGCCACAGCATCCTCTTACTTTCCATCCTCCTCTGGAACTGCCTCGTTGGTCTAGTGTTTATAGTAGTGCGACTGCCAATCATGAGGTCCTGGGTTCAAATCCCGGGTCGGGCCACAAATCAGTTATTGAGTTTTTCTGTCAAGAAATTCTCGGTAGGTGCCAGGAGTCAGGAAGTTGGCGGTGTCTCGCCCCCGTGCCTCGGAAAGCACGTAAAGCCGTTGGTCCTGCGCCTGATCTCT
>DWHP01001733.1:0-15515 GCA_018247895.1 Parnassius honrathi | reverse complement strand
AAGTACACTAGACGAACTAGGTTTAAAAATAACTTTTTTGAAAAACTTAAATAATAAGTTGAACTTATAATGTCGATTTATATTTAACATTAATCCCGTTGGTGTTTCAACTATAAGGTGCTTCATCACGTGTTGCGTAATTGATGCTAGAAAAGTTTCAAAAACATCGTAAATAGATTGCGACTCTAAAATGATTTTTTAAGGGCATTGTAAAACCGGCATTTTAATTGTTTTCACGTGTTTAAAATTTTGAAATAATTAAAGAAAACTTTCATCTGATTCTTTCAGAAAAAATACGAAGGAGTGAAAAATCCATAGCCAGTACATAGTCTTATAGCTCAAAAAGTTATAATACATAGGTACATACTCGTACATAGAACTTAGAATAGTCAGTATTCATTGTATATATTATGAGTATTCTAAACCAGCAGTGCGATTTTTCTTTGTTCTGAAAAGTTAGTGCTGTTATTCTTTTTGATTTTACATATTCGTCTGACTCAGTTTTAAAAAAGCGCGTCCATTCCGTGGTCCTGATTGTATAACTCTCGAGAAACGGGTTTGGCTTAGTTTTGACGTTTGAAAGCTTGGGTTCGTTGTATTTTTCCGCCGATTTCTTTTTAAAGTTCATTAATATCCAATTTTAATATTTAACATTTTATTTCTGAATACCTCGTTGGTCTAGTAATTGTAAGCGTGACAGCTGATTCTGTAGCGCCGGTATGAAAAGCAGTTATTGGGTTTTTTCAGTCAAGAAATTCATGTAGGAGTCCGGTAGTCAGGAAGATGGCGGTGTTTTATCGCTGTGCCTCGAAAGCACTTAAAGCCGTACTTAATCAGAGTTACACAATCGCTTTGCAGATTTATATGGTAATAATGATTCAAATAAAGTAATGGTAAATTTGCAATATTACATACTGTAGTGTCGTAAATTTCTTTCATGAGATGTTTCACGGTACAAGGAAGCTCAAAGTTGATCAGCAATAGTATGTTTAAAATTACTCCGTGAAATGAGTCTTTACATGAATATATTTGCTAAAGAACAAGATTAACTAGTATATTAAGCAACTAAAGAAGGTTTGAGGTGACCTTGAACCAGACAGATAGTGCACAGGTAAATAGGATGGTTGTGGAATAGCGGTTGCAAACGAATATTCTTCATTTGCAAATACAACAATTATAGCAATATAAAACAGGTAACACAAATGATCCCCGCCAGCACTAATGAAGTTGTTAATTGCAATTTTAAGTGGCGATGAAGGAAACTATTGTAAGGAAACCTGCATGTCTGAGAAATAACGAACATGTGAAATTCGCCAACACGCATTGGGGCGGACATTTTCTTGTCTTAAAATCCTCTCAGTAATGAGAGAAATGTATATAGGCTGTAAATATAACACCCACCAGATTGAGGGATGACCTTCATATAATGAAAACACATTATCATGCATCCTTCTTCTGGTTCCTATTATTCAATTCCATCCATAGACTAATTTAATTTTTGCATCAAAGCTACAAAGGGGTTTATAAAAAATTATCCTCATCACTATAGACTTTCACAAGTCCTCTGCTGAACATAGGCCTCCCACAAGGAATACCTAAAAGCACGGACCTGAGCCATCCATTGAGTTTCTGCTTCTTTTACCAGGTCGTCACTCTATATAGTGGGGGGGGGGGGCGCCCTACACTTCGCTACCGGTACGAGGCTGCTACTTGAGAACCTTTCTTTCCCAAATCCGACACCTCCTTGGAATGGATAGTCCCTCCCGCTAATAGAACAAGTTGCCGAAAATAAAAAAGAATTGGTTTCTTTCTCTTCTTCAAATCGTTGCTCCTACAGTAGGTACAGTGGAGGTGCTTTCAATACATACATTGCAAATGGACTAACATCTTGATCCGGAACAATTACTTGAGGGGCGATTGAATAGATAATGCATTTTGTACTAAGTGTATTCTTCACTGATAATTAAGTATATAAATAGAATTAATTGTTTTATGTTATACCATATTGGTTTTTGTAAATAATTTTAAAATTAATTATTTTCAAGAGAGCTGTTTATTTAAAAATGAAACCTATTGAATTCTTGAAAATAAAAACCTTTACATACGTAAACTACTAACTGTTAACAACAAAAAAAAGGGAGTAACATCGATAAATGAATATCTATCGTTCCCTTTCTTTTGTTGTTATCTAAATTAAAACATAAATCCCAAAGGAATTACTTACAAAACTGGGAAAACAACGAAGTAGCGGTAAAGTAAAAGGTTTTTCGAACTGCAATTGGCAGGTGATTCCCAGGTGATCCTCATGCATCCCGAAAGCGTCCCTAAGGACTGTTTAAAGGATACTACCGCGATGGATTCGATGACTTGCCGATGGAGATGGATAAAAGAGATGAATTTGCTATTTTAATAGGTTTTAAACGTTATTTCTATAAAACGCTACACTAAACTAATTGTTTAAGCATCTCATTTTTTAAAACTAATGTTCAAGAGGTTTCGAAATGTCCCAGAGTTCGACGGTGATATTGTTTTTTATAATATTACAAAATATTTCTTTATCGGTAGCGTTGATTAATGTTCAGTAATCAGAGACGATGGTTTTAGGTTTAGATTTCAGCTGAGCTAAAAGAATACATGTTATCGAATCTGGTTATACTTTAATTTTCCCTGTGTGTTCTATATACTATATATTATTCTTTCAGTCCTGTCGTATAAGAGTTCCATACGAATAAATTAGAAATAATAAGTAAAAAATGTCACGTTTGCTTGTGATTACATTTTTAATACCGTAATATCTAGCACGGTTGATAACTTTCGATTGTAACAACCTGTTGAAATCGGTGATGGGAATATTATCGTCAAAACCTTATATCTTAAGCTCTATTGTTTTGTCGATCATAGATAATAACAAAATAATGAAATTTAATTTCGCACGCTAATCCCAAAAGAAGTAAATACATATCACTATTCTACAGCAGTCAGCAGTTTCACTGTATAAAGAAAATCACATAAAGAGCTGAATACTGAAGCCGGCTCCGGACGACAAATTTCAATATATCGTCTGAGACGCGCCGTTGCGTAGGGTCTCTGAACGCCCTTCGTATATTACAATGTACTCGTATGTATTATAAGCATTGTTTAAGTAACAACAGGAAGGCGCTTTTAAGTCTATCTTGTTTTTTTTATAGGATAAGGGTGACAAACGAGAACACAGTCCACCTGACAGTAAGTGGTTGCTGTAGTCCATGGACATCTACATCTATCCTCGATTACGAATCAAAATGCAGATGCGTCGTCATCCGTGAGGACTAAGATGAAACGCCTCATTTCCAGTAAGAAGAGCCTCCGGTTCTTTACACACACCAAAGGAAACACAGCAGCGTTTAGCTGCTATTTTACGCAGATATTTTTTGAGAGCGTGATTCTTCCCCGGTAGAGCTCAGCATGGCTCTATCACGTAAAAATTTTTAACATAATTTTTATTAATCTTATTCTTTGAGGCATTGTAGCATTACTTTGAGGGAGTTCTATGTTTTGCAGTGGACTTATAAAGGGAAAAACCCTACACAATATGATAATTGTAATTATATTATATGATGATTATTATATTAGTAAGTAACGTAAGAAATATTGTTAGCTCTGTGTACATATAAACCGTTACAATATTTTTATTTGTATATTTATATTGTGGCATTCTATGGTGGATTGCGCTGGAATAGAACACTTGCTAGATGGAAAAGAAGTACGAAAAAACACATTTAACCTAAGGAAGTATATTTCTTACATTAAATGTGTTATTCTATATAAAAAAAATAGTTTTAGGCAAGGAAGCTTAATTGTAAACATAATTAATTAAATTTTATAGACGCTCGCTCCTTTAACTTGTGGTATAGATTAATATTTGCTAGGGCGGCTGATGTCGTCAGGCGGGTGTAATCCATACTGGAGTCGATTTGAGAGCTGCAGAAAACGTGCGTAAGATGACGGAGTGAGGGAGAGAATGTGTATTAGCAGTGGATTTATTTATATGAATTGATTCTTCTTTGGATTACGGCATCCATCCAACTGCTCTTGTCGATTTATTTTTTATGTATTGTATATTTTACAAAAGTAAAAAAGTAAGAGCTTTAACAAAATGTACATTTAAATACTAACTACGTTGCCTGTTCTGACGAAGCAAGTTGCGGATGCTATAATTTTAAATGTTTTGGTGAAGTTAGTTCTTGCGGATTAACAATTTCTTTTGTAAATATTTGGTCTATGTGAAACATTTTTACGTTGTAAAGCCACGCTGAAGCTATATTATGGTTTTAGTTATAGGCTGGGTTGGCTCAACAAGAGTAGAACCACGCTCTCACAGAACACTGGCGTAAAATACCAACTTCATGCTGATGTGTTTCGTATGGTGGGTGTAGAGAAGCGGAGACCTTTTTTACTGGAAACAGGATTCCCATCGTAGGCCTCAGGAGTGACAACGCATCTGCGTTTTGATTCTTAATCGAGGATAAATGTAGATGGGCTTCAACATCTACTTGCCATCAGGTGCGAGCTAGTTTTTCACCACCATTCTATAAAAAAGTTGACAATATTATTAAAAAGGTAACTTTGAGATCAAAAATAAAACAGAGTAACATTTTAATCCACAGCCCGTAGAAGAGTACTGCCTGACGGCCGCCCTCTCCCGGTGTAGCCACAATCGCCCCACTTGTCGGGTAGATTCATGACCGAAGCATCAGACGTCTCGCAAGATGAAAGCTGCTGCTCTTTGTCGGTTTGGAAACTTTTCGTCTGGAGTAAACAAAATAGTACCCACCATCTATCAGAATCCATAAGATTCTTTTGCATTTTCTATAGTCACTTCTTACATACAAAAACATGCAAATCCCAGGGGACGAAATGAGATAATGGATTCCATACGCCGTCACCACACAGTAAAAATAATTTTGCTACTATTATGTATCATCTTTATATTTAGTAGTATATATATCGTGAATGTGTAACCTCTGAATGACTTGACCGATTGAAGTATGAATTCACAAAATTATAATGAGTGTTTTATTCAAATTCTATATTTATGAACTAAAATTACTTATATTCACAATTTGCGTTAGTATATCGCCAAAAAGAATAATATATTTTTCATTTATTTAATCTTTATTGCATTCTTTATTATAAAAGAATATAAACGGCGGACTTAATGCCTTGGGGCATTCTCTAGCAGTCAACACTCAACACATGGAGTGGTGAGAATTCGACGTAGATGTAACATTATATAATAAAAGTAAAATAAAAATTGTAATTAACTGCGAAATATATACATTTTACTAATATTTAAAATAAATAAACTTTTTTTTATAAGATAAGAGTGACAAGCGAGCACACAGTCTATCTGATGGTGAGTGGATGACACTGCTGGCGTCACAGGAAAAGCAGCAGAAGGAGAAGTAGCCTGTCGGTGTCCACTGATGAACATAGATCTCTTCAATATATCGCTCCGTAGGGGGAATATTTGCCATAGTTGCCACCGTTACAGTTACAACCTCCTAAAGTCCACTGTTGAACATAGGCCTCCCCATAGATCGCCTCATAAGGCGCATATTTACCATAGTTAACACACTTGGTAAGCGGGTTGGAAACCCCATTTTTTATTTTTTAGTTATTATTGGGACGACGCTACTGATAGTCAGTGCCTGGTTTGTTTTCCTCTGCCGCCTCTAACGACCCCCACATCACAATATGGGGTAGTGGATATTCTTACATCGCCACTACACGGTCGTCCTTAGTAATACAAAAATAAATACAATTTTATAATAAGTATGTAATTAGATGTAAAGTGTAATGGAACACTAAACATGCGTTATAACTTATAACGAATATGCAATAAAACATCATTGTATTAAATCGCAGAAATAAATATAATGGTATAGCCATATTTGTTTTGAAATAGGTTAAGCAAAAATTATTGAAAAAGCAAAAGGAATCTTTTAAAAATAAGACCCTTTGTGCCCGTTTCATATTTACGATGACAATATATTATATAGTTAGTTCAAAACACACATCTAGTTGTCGGTAGTCAGTCGGCTAAGCTTTCGTGCCCTTCATTGGGGCGCGGTCCTGTTTGTAGTGATGCGTACGTACATATTATATTTATTCATGTGTGCGTTGATTTCCCGACGCCGCCCGGTGCGGTTCTATACGTTATAGGACAACGAAAGTACGTGGCATATTTTTTAATCAAAGGTTTTTTAACCTTCAAAACTTTTCAAAGGATGGTTATTACGTATAAATATAATAACTTTGCGATCATCACTCCGTCAACAGCATATAGTTAAAAACACAGACCACAAAATGAACTTTCTGTTATTTTTACTTAGTCGTCTACCACTACACATACGGCGATGTCTAATTAATTAGTGGTCATACCTACATCACACAATATTATTATAATATTTCAGTGGCTGCATTCAAATAATTAAGTAAATATAGAATTGGGATAACTAGTTTTACATTAACATATTACATATTTGAGTCACACTGCAGCTATACAGTAGCTAAAGAAATAATGGGTCGCTTCGACTGGAAAGAACCATGCCCGCACAAAATTACTAGCATGAAATAGCAGCTTGATTTAAACGTGTTTCATCAAAGTGAGTGACGCGAGAGGACTCCGTTTCTATATTATACGTTTTTAGACTGGTAACCGTCTGAATTTTGATTCTTGATCGAGGCTGGATATAGGTGTCTATAGGTTTGAGAGTTCGTTTTATGAGTGCATTAGTTTATGTATTAAAAAAGACCACATTTTTTTCGTAAAAATTTAAACACTATCCTTTCCGTAAGAAATTGTTTTGAAAAATCGCTAAATTCGTATTCATTTATCTTATTAACAGAGGACTTTCTGTAAATCTCGTGTCAATTGCCCCGTAAAATAAAAGGTTTCAAAAAACTTTAATACGCTATTTCCCCTCTTAAAGGTTGTATTTTCCAAAACGCTTTCTTAGAAGATGCCTACGTTACGAAAGGTACTATCAAAATTTTAGAATTCTACGTCCAGCTTTTTGGGCTGTGCGTCTTACTACAATATTTTTCATACAATTTATCACATCATCCAGTTATCATCAGGTAGACTGAAGTCACTCTTATATACCAAAAAAAAAAAAACTTAATATCAAGATATAAAGTTACCTTTTCGGCAAACAATTTAACGAATCGCTAAAAAGGTCAAAAATTTAAAATACGTGACACATCCTAAAGTGTAGTCCCGCACTTTCGTTAATCTATACTCACCGTCAGTTGCTTCGTTCAGAGGGCACTCACACAAACGAAACAATCTCCGATTCACGTAACACACACGTATTAGGGGTGCGCCTAAGGGAGGCATGGTGGGGACTGTATTAAGTTCGTTTCTTTTCACTGAAATAATTTTAGGGGATGGTATTACTTCGATTTTTTTCTGAGGGTCCTCAGCCATGCTTTCGTTGAATGTGTTCGCCTGTTTAATTTGAGAAATGGCTGCTTTCGTGGGGTGCATTTGATAGTGGCTGCGCTGTTTATGACTGAAGTAGTTATAGGTAGTATTAAATATTACGTATACGTAATATGAAGTGTATGCACAAATGTATTAATAAGTTAATTTTATTATCATGGATATATTTTATAAATAAACTCTAATAGTTCAAAAAAGTTAATAATAATATTGAACGAGATTCCTGTTATTGATTTATTTTTACTTACTTTTAACGAGTCCAGTGTACTGGACCAGTAGTGACAGTGTTAAAAACGTATAATAATTGTTATTATGTAAAAATAAATTACATAATCTGCTCTAAATATCAAGTAAGATACATATTATTCATATTCCATCCGTCCATATATCGGCTTTAATATGCTGCTGTCCGTCGATTGTGGTGGTTATACCTACGCCACAATTCCTCTACGTGTAAGTAGTTGGTATGAGTGCCAAATTTCATACCAGAAAAGCACATTGAAAGCTAACTTATCATACTGGACGTAAATAAATATCAAATAGGAAAAAAATAAAACAGAATAACCACGCCCAATAATATCACGTCGAAGCAGCAAGCTTTCGCTGAAATATTCTTAATCAAAGTTTTTACCTGATAGCAGCCTGCGGCTCGGCGGGCCAACCGACCTGTCAATCTCTCAAAATGTTAGATTAAAAATATCGTCTTTACTTTTTTAGCATTAGTAGGATCAAGGAATTATATTTTGGAAGAAAAAAAAGGACGCGGCAAAGGAATATGATTATAAGGCTGCTTTAGGTAAACTTTTGACGAAGGTTGAAGTTTTGGGTGGGAAATTTCTGGCTATGTATTACTGAGTTATTGTTTGTGGCTTACCTGGTTATATACATGGATCTTAATGCACGTCTTTGATCGCGTATTTTGGTTTAAATAAAAAAAAATGTTAGTATAATTTTAATGTAATTATATATATATAATTTAAATTTCGAAAACATTTGTAGCTATTGAATAAAAATATTTTATGATTTTTTTTTCTACGTTTAGTGTTCGCGTAAATATAAGAAATAATTACAATAATAGCCAATCATTATTTAAAAAAGCATTTTCTCATAGTTTAAATTTCCGATTCATGTTTGGTATATTCTTTTCTCTATGGCTAATGAAGTTTTTGTCCAGTAAACACTGAACAAAAACCCTGTTGCCTTTAAAAATAACTGATTTCTGGCGAATGAGCAGCTGTAAGGAGACGACATATTTTGTGACGCAATTATCATTTAAACCCGACTATAAACTCAGACGTGATAACCAAAACAACTCACAGTCTTATTAAGATTTACGATCTAATACAATTTTAATTCGAATACAGTTACAGTTTTTTCTAAGCTTCAAACATGGGTAGTCCAATAGGCGGCAGGTGTTGGTTAGAATGCTGAGTCAGTGCGGTGGCACCGGTAGTCCGTAGTAGCGGGTACGAGCCCCGGTCGATCACGATTTACATGTCAGACGCACCGCTTGATATCCGATTGTGACTAGTGATATCGATGCCAGTCATTGTAAACTATCGACGGTTCTATGAAAATACGATTATGTAAAGAAAGGCTTAGGCCGTATTAACCACGTTGTCAAATATAAACGTAGAAGACTTTGATGGTAGTGAGATTGATAGAAATTAAAATATTAAACGTGAAACTTCGATTCTTAACGTTTGAGCAATTGTGTGAAAATGTTGAAAAATATTTGCCTTTTCATAAAATTAGGTATAAGATCAGATCCTAGAGCTAATCGTATACAGATATTTTTGTGCGTGAATTGAAGTCTCTCGACATTTATCAATCAAACGCATAGTCGCACTCCATCTAACCAGTATATGTACAATAATGAGGTTTACGAATTAATACAACAGTTTGTATTACGGAAAATAGAGTTGGTGTATCAAAACAAGTAAAATGAGAAATTTTCTAATTCACTTTTGACAGTCAGTTTAAACTATTATATTTAAACGTACCTATAGCTTATAAAATTATATATCCTACCTCTATAGGGTATATATTAAAAGCTATTTTTAAATAATTATTCAAGTATCGCAATATATTTATTTACTTAAAGATAAACATTAATTAAAACAAAAACAGAATTCGTTTAAGTATTCTTAATACATAAGAGAAGCTATATGAAAGTTGTGTTACAGCGGCAAATATCTCATCGGTTGTAATTCCGCCGCTTCCGTTATGAAGACCGACAAGTCAATTTGAACCAATAACTACGTATACCCACCCGCCATTGCCCATAGGAGGATACGCATAAGTATCTGAATTTGTGATTATAATTGAATTCATTTGAAGTTATAAAATATATGCCAATAACATTTGATCGCGGCGTTGTCACTGTACAATTCTTTTTATTTACCAAATTTAAGAAATACATTTTGACAACTGTCAGACTTATTGCACCAAGCATGCCAACCAAAAAATGGGAACGTACAATATTCGATTCTTAAACAAAAATCGATATTGATTATTTAGAGTTGGTAATCATTTACAGTTTCGTTTGAATAGCACCAGAATAAATTAAAAACGGATAATTTAAAACAAGATTTATCAGTTTCTTCGTATTTATTGTTACTGCTTATTTCTAGAGGCTAAGTTACTAAAATTTAAGATTGAAACTAGATTAAATATATATTTATTCAATCACTAAACTACAACTAGTTGAGTTGTCGTTGTGTGGATTAATTGTTATTTGATTTTTAATAATGCAGTCAAAATTAATGTCTCTTTCAAAGTCATTCATAATCATTTATTCTTTATTTTTCTATCACTTTTGCCCAATCATTATTTGTGACATGGGCACATACTTCTACGAATATAGAAGAAACAGTCCAAAAAGTTAAAACCGAGTCACAAAATAAGAAGGCAAACATAAAATCACAAAATTACACACAGTAAGCCCCTGAAATGGCGGGAGATTGAAATTACGTACTGGTTTTTTCAGCGCGGCCTTATGTATGAATTTTTTGCCTACACTAATTTACGTTAACAAAGTAAAAAATAAATAAACTTGTTATATTCATGATTCATGTAATTTAAGGAATTTAGAAATAAAAATTTAATTAAACAAATAATACATTTAAAAAATAAATGATTCAATTATTTGAATATTTTTACCGATTTTTGAATATTTTTGCCAATTATTCACATAACAGTGAATTTTAATCATCCAAACACTACGGTAATGTACATAGCAAAATATCATTGAAACGACGTCAAGTAAAAAAATTGGTACCGGTTACATTTTTAATATTTTGCTTTGTTTGAAAGATTCTAATTTAAATTAGTGATAAAAACCATACACGTTGCAATGAAATATAGATAACTTCATAATTCTTCAGATTTACGTAAAAGGCTATTTTTAATCGTTTGAGTACGCTTGTGCAAAGTTATGGCGACTTGGTTGACTATAAGTGAGTTGTATCATCAGAAAATGCATCACGTCATCTCACTCGTTTAGTATCATAAGAGGCGAGTCCTTTTGCGCCTAGGAGTCGGTCTGGTTACGTAACACCTCTCTCTACCAACAAAAAGCTTTGTCAACACTGCTATGTTCCTATATTACACGATGTGAGTTACGCATATACATGTATGCGTAGGTATATGGATGTGGACGAGGCGAGAGAGGTATGTCAGGATCGTGCTAAATGGAAGGGTGTAATCTCTGCCTACCCCTCTGGGTGACAGACGTGAATGTTTTTTTTCTTTTTTTTTTCTTCAGGACAACAAACAATTGTGTACTAAAATATAATACGAAATACAGGTCTTATAAAAAGGAAAATATAATAATTACACAACCAGCACCGTTATCCACAAAGTAATATCACAATAAAAGTAATATTATAATGCACAGCAAACATGTTGTATGATACCACAAAAGATGAATAATTCGAGCGTTCCCTGAGCAAATCCCAGCCAACACAACCACTGTAGTGGCTATGCTATCCAAAACTTGCCTCGAGAAACAACAGTTGAACCATTAATAAACTGTTTAAACCTTAAGGCAATACTTTACTTAGTAATAATTTTTTTAAAATACACTTTTTGAACATTACAAACGATAAAGCAAATATGTCAAGATCAGTAAAGTTATCATTGTATGATTTCATGATACGCCGTAGTGGAGCTCTCTCTCCCGCGTTTGTTTTATGCTATGCTTTGTCCCGCGTGTGTTTTATGCTATGCTATGCTTATTATGTGAGTTATTAAGAGAGGTGACAACGTATCTACAGTCTTCTTTATTTAACAGTTAGTTGCAGGTGTCTATGGAGTGGCCCTTACCTCAGGTAGGCTTCAAGTTTGTTTTTCACTTCAGTTTTTTTTATATAAACGGATTTTCTCATTCGAAAGACGGCGGTGTAACTTTCTGTGTTACAAAACCCAGACAAGCAGCAAGCGGTAACGTTAAATTCGCGTAACGACCAGTACAGTTACCATCAATCTGATTACCAACGGGTCACATGTGTCCGGCAGTAAGGGCTGGGCACAAGATGATAAAGACAAGGGTGTGAAAAATGCCATAACATCAATTCCGTATTACACACCAAATATTTTTTTCCAATTTTTTCCAAAATAAGTTACCAATTTTTCTAAATGTCAAAACCGTATAGTATGAAATTGCCTTACACTCGTTGCCATGTTTAAAACATAATCGTATCATTCTAAAATTAATATTTAGTACAGTTGATCGTATTCCAAGATAGTTTATTCAATTTATGGAGCAACACTTTCTTTTTGAAAGTCATGCTATAAACTATATTAGTCTTCATTTATTTGACGTCTCAATGTTAGGCTATGGGCGCCGAGACGGAAATCGGATCTTAGCGGACTTCACGCAGTCACTAAAATGAAATGATCATATAAATTGAGATAATTTTATGTTAGCTTATTCTCTTTTTTGCATTTTGTGTCAAATGACCACAATTACAATTAAGCCATTATTTCTATCGTTCATTTATGGGAATATTTATTTATGTAGATATCCAATAATAATATAAAACCAAAATAATACGTAAAAAATTTTAACACGGTAAAACTAAAATTTTCATAGCCATTTCCTTACTTTGACATGTCTAAAATTAAATAAAACTTTTTAAAGCTTTGCACCGGTCCTTTACAAGCTTTTCTAATGTTATTTTTAACATAGCATCTGTTCCATTCCACATTGTCAAAAAGGAGGTAAGATTACCGATAGGAAAGGCACGTGCTATATTTCATGCAACGTCATCGGGTAGTCATTATCAGGGGTCAATGGCCCGTTGATTACCTCTGAGCACGCCCTGTCGTTCATCATTAGCCTAGGTTAGGATATTTGTAAACATAAGCCTCCATCCACATATTTTGACATTCGTGCTATTTAACATCATAATATTATCATGATGTAATTGATATAACCCGTGTGTAACTTTAAAAAAAAGTCAATTTAAACATTAACACAGATTTAAAAAAAATATTCCACTGTATCAGAGAAACTTGATTTCAATCACTGGTGCCTGTTCCTAATTGGATTATTAAAAACTCACTTTAGTGATTTATTGTGAAACACCTATAACCCACCTTGAGAAAAACCTGTTTATTTAGCTTGTATCAAACGTCCTATTTCATTATTTCTAAAAGGATTTTGGGAAATTCTAATGCATGTTCTGACTTCTGCATGCTTACAATGTTTTATCTCCACGTCGAGCAAGCGGTCGTGCTCGTGCTCTTTAGCACGTAAAGTTGCAAATAACAAGTTGGTAATGGTGCGGTACAAGAGTGATTCTCTCCTGGCCGAGCTGATTCAATCGTGCTTCAACGTATACGCTGAAACGTCGCTTTACCGTGGAATAATTTCTTTCCTTAGATCAAGTCGCAAAAAATTTTATACGTTACACGTCAGTGGAGAAAAAGACAAAAATATCGTAACAGATTTTATCACCTGTACAAATGTATAATTTTTTTTATATAACAAGTGTGACAAACGAGTACATAGTCCACCAGATGAAAAGTCGATGCATCTACACAACTAAGTTAGGTACATACACCTTACGAAACACGCTGGTATTCCGTAAAAGCGTAGTCCTGCCTTGGTCGAGCCGACATTCGTACTACAACTATAATATAGCTGCAGTTTGGCTCCAACAAGTATAATTGTAGAAAAACACTGCAAAGCGACATTGCACGTTGAGATATAAAATAAAATATTTTTGATACAAATATTCCTTAAAAAGTTGGCCAACGTAATTAAAGTAGATAGCGTGGCGTAGACTGCTTTGCCACGTCACCATTTAAAAAAAATCATGATATGTAACGGGAAAAAGTAGAATAATTTTTAATTATTTGTACAATGTACGTGTGCACAAACAGTAAAGACCTACAATAAATCATATAAGACTGCAGACACGTGGAAATAAAAATTCATTCATTCCAGCAATTACACTAATCAATTTAACACTCATATTTAAAATTATTTTCGTAAAACTGTTGTAAATATCACTTATACGAAAAGTACGTTTTACAACAACCTGGCTACATCGACAGATAATAAATCAATGTATACACACACGCGCACGATTTACAGCTCAGAATATATCAAATCAGCTTGGTGCCTCACGATTCGTTCATGTAGCTTTTGTTTCTTGTATATCTCATACAACATACAACGGATTTGTATCCGTTAACCTCAATTGTTGATTGTTTTATAAAACGAAATGTAACAAAACCACTTCAATGTGTATAGGGTAGTATTGCAACATGAAAGAAACAATCAAAAATGTTTTATGTAATGTGTATAATGTTTTATGGAAAGTCATTACTTCAAAATACTTGTTAATATTTCCATAGCTCTTTTAGCTATTTGCGACGTAAATTAAAAAATAATAATTATTAAATTTATATAACTTGATCCTGTAATGAAATATGGTACATTAAACTTCAGCATCATCTATTGATGATAATTGCATCCCATAATTGGTCCTTTGGTGAACACAGACACACTGCTAAAAGCAACGGCGACCGGCAGATCCGAGAAACTGGGCCTCTCCCCCGATAGTCGGGGCTCGACGCTGTACTTACGGATATGTTGAGCCACGTCAGTTACATTGGTCTACTGCAGTCAAACGACAAGATTGCAAATAATTCATATAACGTTATCGATGTTTGAATATATTTTCCATTAATAATTCATCTTCCAAGGGTCCGTTAAATGATCAGTGCGTTTCGCGATATTTTAATTTAGCCTTCTTTAGAAACCTCTATATAATTTAGTAGATCATTTTTAGAAGGTTTCCAGTATTGATTAATTTTAACTATGATACAAGATTGTTGAACCTATCTTGACGTCTCAAAATTGTAAATTCTATTTACACAAGATAGATACAAGCTTATAGTCCACCTGATACGTGTGGTAAGTGGTGACGGCAGTGCAGGCACTGATTTTGGCAACAGAAATACGTAAAAGGGTGGTCCTCCAACTCAGAAACCTACTCAGAAAGACTCAAGGCGGGAAAGGTGTCCTAATACCTAAAAAAAGTTGGGAAAATTTGCCATTATGCGCTAATTATAAATAAAAAAAACAGTTGAGCAAAAAGTCGCTGAGCCCCAGAACGTGTTGGGGGACTTCAGATTACCTCGGAATATGTTATTCCTCAGACGTGTAGATTTCTAAATGATATTTTCCTATGCAGCCGAGCACGTAGCGAAACAATACTTAAAATTGCAATCACCAATTTCGTTGATACCGGCGAGGATCGATCCTCAAAATGGCGAATTTTCCCAACTTTTTTAGGAAACTTTTTTCGGGCTCGAGTCCGAGTTCTTCGCGTACTCAAAGTACAGTTTAGTTAAAATTTTAAGGTAAGTGCTTAAGCACTTAATTATCATGTTGTATTTTCAATAAGTAATATGTGGTTAATATTAAAAGTTACAGTCTATATACGTTCCACTCCTGGGCACAGGCCTCCGCTCATTTCTGAGAGGGTTTTAGGGCAAGGAATTGTCCGCCGCG
>DWHP01001732.1:0-15515 GCA_018247895.1 Parnassius honrathi | reverse complement strand
ATCTCAGACAATATATAAATTGTTTAAAACAATTTAGCATAAAATCAATGATACTAAACAACGTTCTGGTCTTTTTATTGATATATCAAAAATATTTGACGGTGTAAAATATGATATTTAGTTAGGTAAATTGGAAGGCGTAGGAGTAAGAGGACTATCACCTAAATTAACAGAAAATTATTTAGATAATAGAATGCAAGCAACTGTTATCGAGATATATAATGAATCTACAAAAATGGATGAAGTAGTAATATCTTAATTTAAAAAGGTAATATTGGGTGTACTCCGAGGCAGCATATTGGACCCCTCTTAATTCTTATTATAAATTAACGATCTCCCAAATATAATTACCCACCAACGCGTAATGTGTGCTGATGATGCAACTATATTTGTTTCTAATGATGACTTAAATGATACAAAAATGAAATAAACAAAACATAGAAAACAGTTACAGATTTTCTGCAGACAATAAAGTTATAAGTAAACCTGTCATAAACCAAACTCTCACAATACGGAAATGACAAATGTAAAGTAAAGTTACAGCCTATATACGTCCCACTGCTGCGCACAGGCCTCCCCTCATTTCTGATACTTGCTAAACTAAATATAATCGTGCCGGATAAAGTGGTCGAAGAAGTAAAGAGCATACATTTTCTCGAAGTCTAAATAGATCAACATCCAAACTGGAAGGCACATATTAAAAAAATAAATAAAAAAATATTCAGTACATGTTACGTACTGTCCATCGTGGTGGAGACCACAAATGTGAGTGTAACTAGAAATGCCTAATTTAGAAGCGTTTATCCACTCCTAACTACGGTATCATATACTGGAGAAACTCAACAGGTATACAATCCACATTGATTCTCCAGAAAAATGTCTTCGAACATTATATAACATACATAGTACCGAATCATTAGGAGATATTTTCAGAACAAACGGTTTCCTAACACTGATTGGAATCTTTATACTGGAATTACGTCCATTTGTTAATAACAATATGCAATATTTTAATTTAAAACATGATTCAAAGAAAAACGTTCGCAATTAATATAAATATGATATATACCTACCTATTATTAAAAATATTTTATTACAAAAGTACCTACGTTACTGCTATTTGTGTATACAACCAGTTACCGATAGCTATTAAGAAATTAAAGGGAATTATGTTCAAAACAAAATTAAAGAAATTGTTAGTTGAAAATATTTTTACAATTTCAATGAGTTTTCAGTAAAATTAATGTAATTAGTATACACCAACAGTGGTAGAGCCACGCGGCAGTCTTTGATGTCGCATTTTTGGTTGTTTGAAACATGGAAAGGACATTTAGCGCATTTAAGTGTCCCTTTTTGGTGATATCCAAGATATTAAAGAGATCACTTTACCAGATATCAACTTAAATTGCAACTGGAAATCAAAGCCATAACAAGCGAAGGGGATTATAATAGGAAATATTTTCTGATGATGTTGATGTAACTATTGAAGATGTTACATCAACATCTTCAGGAGTCGTTGTCGGTACCAAAGCTTTATCAGCGCTTTGAGAACAATCGTTGAAGTCACAACGGAGTGATGAAAGAGCCAATATTTTCACAAATAGAAGATATTGTGCCACCTAAAGTTGAAAATATCTGGCAAACTGTGTCTATTCCGACCGTAACTAGAACACGAGTTATACAGTACATTTTAACAATGGTAGAGCCACGCGGCAGCTTTGGCTGCCGCACGCATGGGCCGACTCAAACCGAGGTGGTAACACGACTTCACAGAAAACCAACGTGAAGTAGAAGCTTTGCTTCGGCGTTTGGTCTGGTGAGTGCAGGTGACTGGAGGCCCAATGCCCCTTTCATTAACATGGTAGCGGAATTAAATGCATGACTACCCCAGAGGGTACCAGCACCCCCGGAGAATCCCTCGCTGAGTATTCACGACCAAGCTACTCCACTTCTGAGCATGAGTGCTCTGGCTGCCCATCGTATTCAGGGGGGGGGGGCAAAATTCCGCTCGAGACAAAACCTGCTCGGAGCAAACGGAGCAATAAGTCAAAGGCGCCCCCTGCCACGCTATACGTGAGTTTCTTCAACATCAGGGGATTTCATTCAAACCTTAACACCGTCCACTACCATCTGGAAAAAGCGAAGCCGGTCTTGCTCTTTCTAACCGAGACACAGGTGTCCTCTCCGGATGAAGCTTCGTATCTCTCCTACCCGGGGTACAAATTAGAACACTCTTTTGTGCCCCGGGCTAGAGTTCGCGTGTACGTTAGAGAAGACATCTGTTTTCGATGCCTCGGCAGCCTTGAAGGTTTTAAGGAAGAAAGACCATTCCCACGTCTACGGGTGCCTCTGTAGATCCCATAGCAGTAATGCCGAAACAGACCGACTCATCGACCACGTCCAGATGGCTACAGACTCCGTGCTACAACAGGTCTCATCCGCAGACATCGTGATACTTGGAGATTTTAATGCCCACCACGCTGATCAGACCATTGTCTGATCCGGTGTATGGCGCCACTCACGCTCTCATTGCAGTTGTGTTCTGCAGGTTGCCGCCGTGTTTGACATTATAGGTTATCAGACTGGGACAGGATGCGATTTTTTTTGCATCCTACTCTTGGCCAGTTGGCTTGCAGTTGCTGAACGCAGCGCCGCGTCGCGCATAATATTGAACCCGCGAACCTCGAGTTAAACCGAAATTGTTAGACGCTTGACGGCCGCTATTGTTTAGGTTAGTTTCGTTAATAAATGTTATAACGAGGTCCTTCTTCGATATGGAGCGATCGGTTTAACCGCTCTGGTTACGAATTTGTGTCAAGGGATTGTATAGGCGGCATTTTAATATCGAACTAAGTAACTTGAACAGTAATTGACATTGAGGTGTAGCTTGCGTGGCATTCTATATAGTACGAAGTGCATTCGCTTATTCGATCGAACTCTAAACTATATATAAACTTAGACTGTAGTTTTGTGCTAAGTAAAGTGATGCTTTAGTTCGGCGCCGGAAGTGAGGCGCTTTTTTTTGGAGCAGTGCAGCGACGGCGGGTTCCTATCTGCTTTGGTGACGTCGTCTACCACATTCACCACACCGTTCTCTCACATACATACCTACACTACCTTCACAACACGCTGACGACGTCTTGTTGTATACCCTACACCTTAAATAGGTAAGTTCCCTTTTTTTGAGTTAGTAGCATACATAAAGTAAGTTTCCATAAGCCATTGGGCTCTCCCCTTGGTTGCCCGTCGATTTGAATTGCTATGCGCCCCAATCCAGTCGACCTTCGTTTGGGCAACTCAGGGCCGTAACATGTGTGAGTTTGCTTCTCGCCGGATGATTGCAGGGTTGTTAAATTGTGTAATTGGATCACCAGCTTTCTTGCTGATCGGAGCATCAAGGTTGTAGTAAACGATGCATGCTCCGATTGCAAGCCCATTAACGCTGGTATTCCACAGGGCTGCGTACCATCACCAGCGCTGTTTCGTCTGCATATCAATGACATATTGCAAACCGGTAACATTCATTGCTATGCAGAAGACAGCACTAATGGTGCTTTATACCCCGGCCGTGCCAATATTTCGTGGGAAAACGTCTCAGAGTACCGGGACAAACTTGTGTCTGAAGTCGAAACTATGTTCAACAGTCTCGGACTGGGGGCGAATAAATCGAGTCCAATTAAATCCCCAGAAGACACAAGTCTGCGCGCTTACCGGTAAAAGAACCCCCTTCGTTGTATCTCCTTAGTTTCAAGGCACTCCCCTTGTTGCCTTAGCCAGTATTAGAATGGTCGGCGTCGACATATCGAGTGACGTGTAGTTTCGTGGTCACTTGGAAGAGAAAGCCAAATTGACCTCTAGAAAACTTTGTGTGCTCAGCTGAGCGGGACAGTATTTCATGCCGGCTTACTGCCTGCAACTTAACAAGGCGCAGGTCCGGTCGCACATGTAATACTGTCCCCATCTCTGGGACGGGGCTACCCCATGCCAGCTCCTTCCATTTAATCGCATCCAGCGCAGAGCTATTCGAGTCATCGGCGACCGAGCTATTTCCGATCGGCTTGACTCACTGGCACTGCGAAGAGATGTCGCATCTCTTTGCGTATTTTATCGCATCTACCTCGGGGAGTGCTCTAAGGAATTGTTCGGACTAATTCCAGCCGCACAATGTCACAATCGTACGTCGCGAAAAAACTCATGATACCATCCATACCATCTCGATGACTGGCGGTCCAGCACCGTGGAATTTAAAAGTAGTCTTCTTCCTCGCACAACTTCCTCGTGAAATTGACTTCCACCACAGATTTTTCCGGACCGATATGACTTAGGAACCTTCAAGAAAAAAGCTTTCTCTTTTTAAAGGCCGATAACGCATTTAGAATTCCCCTGATGTTGCAGTTGATCATTGACGGCGGTGATCACTTACTATCTGGTAAGCAGTATGCTTGTTTGCCCCCTCTCCTATAAAAAAAGTAAATTTTAAATTTCTTATCTTTCTTGTTGCATATCCGACATGTTGTAGACTGTTGAGCCTAAAACTATAAGTTTTACTATTTAAATCATATTGTTCAGAGTTATGCAAAAATATATTTAAATAATGTCACACATCTCAGTCCCCCCCGTGACCATGGGTACTGTAAAGCACCCGAAACGTCGGGTAATAAAAATAAGTAAAAGTATTAATTAAACGCGATAAAATCCGTAAATAATAGTTTTATTTAATTAGTATTATGGATTCTCCTACTGTACCATTTAGAAAGTTGAATTTTTCTGTTTAAATAAGATATCAAAGTTTTCTATTCTAATTGTAGGTGGACCGATCATAAGGCGCCTTGATTTACTTTTGATAAATGTATACGGTATTTGAGCATTCTGCGATGACTGTTTACGGTTTGAGACAAGCACCATAAGTAGCGTTCAGCCTTATTTCTTGCCAATAGCCATTCTCTTGACCTTGTCGTGATAGCTCGAGGTATGGTTTGTCTGTTCGCAAGGTTTCGTTATATTAATTATGGGAAGCTGACATTTTTATTGATTTAAAAATGGTAAGATGTTTTATAATTTATGCACGACTGTAGAAGATTCTTTTGACTAGAACAAATTCCACAGTGCGGGAGTAATCAGGGTTAGATCCCCGTCGGCATCAATGAAATTGTTAATTGCAATTTTAAGTGCTGATTTACCAGGTGCTCGACGATGAAGAAAAAACAAACAAACAAAGAAAACAGCCTGTATATCTGAGAAATAAGAAAAAAATATTTCGAACGCACGTGGCATTGGGGCAGCGCGGCAGATATTTCTTTGTTCTGAAAATCCTCTCGCAAATGAGACGAGGCCTGTGCCCAGCTTTGGGACGTGCATAGGCTGTACCTTTAACTTAACTTAAGATTGTTAACTTTATGTTCACGTCGTTTAGTCTAGGTTATCTGCGCAGTTATGATAAATAAATAAAATATGCGCATAATACCGCTGGAATGTATTACTTGTGTACATTGTGTTATGGAATCAATTGACATTATATATTAGAACAAAATAAATAAAAAATAATAATAAAAGAAAATAATTGTCAAATTTATGTACACCTTCCCTATTTGAAAAAAGGGTTGTCTGGAAGAAATTACTTCCAGAACAATAAGGCAGCTTGTTGTACTTTTTATATTTTTTTCAATTTCACTTTGTTTCATTTTAATATGTATTAGTGTATAATACATATTAAAATAAAGCCGTCGTAGCTCAGATGGTTAACGCTCGCTTTAAATATAACAGAACGCATGTAACCCGGGTTCGATCCCCGCCGGCACCAATGAAATTGTTAATTGCAATTTTAAATGCTGATTTACCACATGTTCGGCGGTGAAGGAAAACATCGTGAGGAAACCTGCATGTCTGAGGAATAAGAAAAAAATATATTTCGAAGACATGTGAAGTTCGCTAACACGCATTGGGGCAGCGCGGCGGACACTTCTTTGCCCTAAAACTCTCTCAGAAATGAGGGGAGGCCTGTGCCCAGCAGTTGGATGCGTATATAGGTTGTAACTTTGCTTTTTTTACTTTTAGTGTATAATAAAGTATACATTGATTATTGATTTGTTAATATACTTAAAACCTCTTTGTTCCTAACAACTACGATTAGTTTAGAGATACGGTGGGAACATAAATTGGCATATATATCAGCTAAAAACATAATTCTCCTTTCTCACTGCAGACAGTCGGCTGAAAATCAAAATTCTGTGTGATTTATAGTTATTACTGATTAAAATTACCGTTACTGTTACAAATTATCAAAAGTCCGCTTCTGAACGTAGGCCTCTCCCACGAATGTCGTAAAGGGGGGGGGGGTTGTCATAGTTGCCACGCTTGGTAGGTGGGTTGGCAACCGAAGCTTTTTACTTTTTTGAGTAGTTATCAAGAAGATGCTCCTATTATCCTCACTATTTCATACTAATTATTGATAATTCCCTTAATAATTCCCACCTATTGCATATTAATTATTTACTTGTTAATAATTCAAAATAAACATTTAAAATTTTGGTCGCTAACTGTACCGTCAATGGAGCGTGAAGTTTGCGCAAGACAGAGCGTCAGTTCAATTAAACAATGGCCGATGAGCCGGTGCCGGGTGTCCGATGCTCGAACAAACAGCAGGCCTTGCAAGGTCGTCTGAGTGTACTGCTTTGAAAGGTTACTAGTTACTATCTTACTTGGCGCAGTTTATCATCAGTGCTTTTAGCATAAGTTTTAGACTAATATTTCGTAGATACACGTACTTATACATGGTAGGGTCATGCTGCAGCCACATGGGATTTTGGTCGAACACTGGCTTATAACAAATAAAAAATATATTATGGTTATAGCATGAATGGTTCGGCTCGATTAGGGTGGGACCATGCACGCACGAAGGAGCGTGCTTACAAAACACCGGTGTAAAAGAACAGTATACGACTGTTTTGTACCGTGAGTGGTGAATGAGTGTAGAGAATCCCTTTTTACTGGTTACAATGGGTACGAGGCATTCCATCTCATCAGCAGCATTTTGTTTATTAATCTAGGATATATGTAGAATTATATGAGACCTAGCATTTACTTACTAATACAATTACATGGACTGTGTGTCTCTTTTCACCATTATTATATATAAAAAAATACTGACGATTTCGTATCGTAATTTAAAATTGTGTGGAAATATGAATAGTACTCCTAGTGGACGTAAATGGAAGAAATGTTTTGTGATACTAAGTCACTCGATGGCTATACAAATTCGATACGATAAAAAACTCATGTTCAGGGGATGGTTACTGTGTAGAGTCTCAAGTTATAGTCTATATACCGTTAAGCATAGGCCTAATATTATTCTTTTAATCCCGCCTGAAGGTGTGGTGATGCAATTTTGGATGGAAAAACTCACTAGCCAGAGGCCTATTCATTCGTTTCTTGAAGTCATACTTTTTACATTCTCTAAACATGAAAAAAGCAACTGCCAGATGTACCAATGATCCAGATTCCCGAGAAAACTCAAAATCTCCAGACGAAAAGCTTCTCGGGAAGTTAACGCTTATGGCCCTTGATTTGATGAAAGCTGAGTTTGTAATAAGACCAAACTTTAAAGTAAATTTTTTGAATTTTGAATATTTTTTGAATACTACTAAATGATCCACATTGTGTTGATGGTCCAAGATGGACTCTAGTAAAGTCCAATGCCAAATGCATGTAACCTAATAATTAAGTGTACTTAAATAAGTTTTGTTTAAAGTACTTCTCATAACCTCTTAATTAAAAAAAAACCGTTATTTTTAATATTTATTTCTTCCAACTCCCAAATCCTGAAATTTTTTCAAAAATTGTCCAGCATCATGCAGTGACATCCTAAATGAAGAAGTGCACGGACAAGTACCTATTACAAAGCGTAAATATTGTAAAAGTGACGGCTAATATTTTGCCCACTGCTGGTCACAGGTCTCTCATTTCTGAGAGAGTTTTAAGATAAAGAAAAGATCAATGCATGTTTGCGAACTTTACATGTCGTTCGTTCCAGACATTGGCAGGTCCTTCCTATGTAGCTATCTTTTCCTCACGATGTTGCACGTGGCACACGGTAGCAAGTGATCGATTGCAATCACAGCCCCTGGCAACATTTGTGCTAGAACATGATTGTGCACGAAAAACAATGAAGCTTTAAAGGCACATTAACAATAAAGAAGTTCAATCAAGATGCAGAATTACCAGATTATACTTATTTATATAATAATAGCGAGCTGGTAGACCTAGCAAAATTAGACCCAGTTCTGTCTGTCTAGGAGATCTGAGGAGACATTTTTGAAAATGTTGAACGGATTCCTATGTGTTATTACAAAAATACAGTTGTTTTTACACCGACTTCCACAGAGGGGGATAATGTATTAGAGTATGTATATATACATACATACATGTCTATTTCTTTGACACATTCTATAACCTAAACGGCTTGATAGATTTTAACGTATGAGGTATCGTTAGATTCGACTTAATTGTAGGAGTGACATAGGCTATATAGTATTTATGTATTAAATCTACAAATACATAAAAGGCACAGAAAGTTTTATTTCCATAAACTTTTTAACGTAGTCGGGTTTTTTTAAATTACTGTTTTAACCAATACGCTTGTGGTGTAACCACAATAACGATTTATTATCGAAAACAGTATGTATTGTATTATATTGTTACATAGATGCTTCCATTTATATGTTTAAATTTTAAGGGTCCCCAAACTTTGGTTTTGTAAGATCACGAGTATAACCCCGTAAGACATCTATGCAGTGTGATTATATCACAGATTAATAACTATGTTACTGAGGTGGAAATCTTGGTTGGTTTTGTTTTGAAGTTTGACCAACGAACTCTATGATTTCGTTGTATTATGTAAATGTGTGTAAATATATCAGTATCTATTGTAAGCCGATGCATTTATCTTATGATAATCCGCTATTTGCCATAGATGCTCCCGCATCTTTATTGTTTTGATTTTTTGTAGACGCCGATGCCTATTTCCTCTTTAGTTTGCGTCAAACGACACCCATGGGAGGATATGGGGTAGTGGATTGTCTTACGCAGCCACTACCTGGCGAATACACTAGTTGACACTCTCATTATGAAATTGGGCTATCCTATAGTTCCTGGTTAATTGAAGTATATAGCCTTCACCGACATAGCTAAACGATGAAGCGGCAATGGGCCGGCCGCAGGAAGAACCGACAACCGATGGGGAAAAAAGGTTCTCGAGTGGCAGCCTCGTACCGGTGGGCGTAGTGTATGGCAATCACCCACTACATGGAATGATGACCTGGTAAGACATGAAGGAGGTCGATTGATGCGGGTGGCTCACGATTGTGCTTTGTGGCATTCCTTGGGGGAGGTCTATGTTCAGCAGTGGACTTGTGAAGGGCTGTAATAATGATGATGATGATGAATTGAAGTAAATTTTCTATCTAATGGCCTAGCTTCACGGTCAGATGCATAACGGATTTATAGATAAATTCCACGCGTAAAGTAGGTTGCATAATATTTTAACTACGATATTTTAATAGCTTTATTTATTTCTTCTAAAATTAAAAAGTTTACTCAGTGATTGAAAAATAACTTATGCCAAAGGCAGCTAATTCATTAACCTACTGCTCCTTAGAATAATATTACTCTAATTACATTGACAAAACGTGAAAGATTTTTACCAGCCGACGTTATTTTTTTAATTTGGTAGTGTTGTGGTAAATTGGCAATCAGCATCAATTTGTCAGACGGATATAACAATAAGTGCCTACCCAATAGTACTCTGATCGCGCTCTCCAGGGCGTGAAGTAGCCGTCACAATGGTGGGCGTTCGATGCCGCGAGCTCGCAAACAATGAATAATAGAAGACACGCATTAAGACGAGAAGTTCACAAATTGGTATAATGCTTAATGCGTAAATTCTTAATGCATTAATAAAATTGTATCTTTATATTATTAACTAGATTTTACCAGAAGCTCCGCCCGAATTTACTTAAAAAGCTGCGAATTTTTATTATTACAACTGTTTTAACTAAGAGTTACAAAAGACGCTTTTGCAATAAATACACTTTTAATCACTCGCAAAATTCTTATTAATTTTTTTAAGGAAGAAACAGTTACTTTGACTAATCTTTGATTAATCTTTGATGGTTATAGTGTATCACGGCTTTTTATAGTTTTATCTTTTTTGTTATCGCAGCGCACATTAAGAAATCAACGAATTTATATCATAATTCATAATGCATTAAAATAATTTATGTGTCTGTATTAAGGATAATTAAAATCAGTAAAAGTTTGCGTGATTAAGTTATTATCATCCAGATAGAATTTTAGTCATGGCCGCCGGTCTAAATGAAAAATAGCCATCAGCGCAGGAGTACAGGGCACAAATACCACTGCACTCTCTATTCCCGCAATCTCAAAGCCAATGCGACATGACTGTAGAGAGATCAGGCGCACACGCTACACACACATTAAGACTTCAGTCACTTCCAGTCAACCCAAAAAAAATGGGAATTAAATAAATAAGGGAGAAATATTAACGGCTAAGGTGCACTATAATAACAAACGATATTAACTTATGTACTTAAAAGGAAATAAACTAGATGATAGACCAGTGACTATAAATGAAACGAGGTTAGAGAGACACATAATGTTTCTAAAACTGTCACTGTTACAGCCTGTTTATTAAAGTCCACTGCTGAACATTGGCCTTCCCTACGGATTGCCTCATAGGGGGGAAAATTTGCCATAGTTGCCACGCTTGGTAACCACAGTTTTTTTTTATTTTAGTCGTTGTTAGAAAGTCGCTGCTGCCATCTCCTAATTAGTTTCCCTCTGCCAGCTCTTACGACCCCCCCAGGATGATACGGGGTAGTAGATATTCTTACACCACCACTACACGATAACAAATAATATTTCTTATTTACTAACCACCACATGAATTATACCATCTTAATACAAAAAAGTAGTTTATTATAATTAATTTCAAATGAAATTTAAACTATCTGTTTTACGGTGGAAGTCCCGCGTAAATACGGGAACTAAAATATAATGTATGTGATTCGACAGCAAATGTCAAATTTCACAAAGACTGCAGCACCGCGGCTAAGGGACTTCTTTCGTAATAAGGACTATTTTTATAGAATAAGGGTGACAAACGAGTACACAGTCTACCTGATTGCAAGTAGATACTGAGGCCCATAGACATATACGTACATGAAGGTACATTTATCCTCGATTAAAATCAAAATGCAGATGCGTTGTCACCCTTGAGGATTAAGATGGAATGCCTCGTATCTAGTAAAAAAGGGTCTCCAGTTCTCTACACTCCCCTTACAAAGCACAGCAGTATTAAGCTACTATTTTATGCTGGTATTCTGGAGAGCGTGGTCGTTCTCCAGTCGAGTCGACCCATGCGTGCTACAACCATAATATAACCGGCTGCTGCGTGGCTCCACCACGTTTAAAATAAAATCAATTAAATTTAAACTAAAATCTGTTTCACCGAACTGAAATAAAAACAAAAAATGGAACTTGATAGCAAATGTCAACTTTCACGAAGACGAAGTGCTACGGCTTGGGGACTTCTTTCGTTACAAGGAGTAGCAGAGACTATCGATACACCACGGTATGTCGTAAGATGGCTTATATTATACAAATACGAGTATTATACAATGTAAAGTGAAAATTACTACAATATTATTTATATATTAATATATATTAATATATTGAAACAAATATAGACAGAATTATAATTATTAGTCCATCCAAACAATCTCTAAACATTACTAACAACTGTCACGACTACAGGGAAAAGCTTTTCAAGTAAAAGCTATCTCGTGACCTAAGTTCAAGCTTTCGACGGCCCGACGGTGCTGTATTTGCCTGTACCTGGTTTTGCGTGACCTATGAAGCCTATTTAACTGTATGGCATACGAGATTTGACCCGCGGCATTCGTAGTCTAATTCGTACTTTCTTGGACTTGTTATTTATAATTTGATTCCTCAGCCGTTTTATCAACCTATATTATACTATCTGGCCAGGGAAAGGTCGTTCTGCTAGCTCCGGTAGATGACTTTCACTCCGAAATTTCTTCAGACTTTCATTGAGTAAATATAAAACAATAATAACAGCATATCTCCTAACTGGATACTGATACAGAATTGGGTTAAGACAGTTGGAATCATTGAAATATGTACAATATGAATAACTATAGTTAAAAAAAAAAACTTAAATTGTCATAAAGTCCTATTTTTCCGTGTTATCTTGTAATGACTTTTTTCTTTTCTTTTTTCTTTTTTCTTTATTCTTACACCGAATATCTACTAACCCATATTATGCCGTGGGTGACGTAAATGTTAACAGAGGAAACTGAAATTGGACACGGACAGCTGATAAAAACTCAAAATTATAAAAAACTTCGGTGGCCAACCTACGAACCAGGCGTTGTAGTTACGGCAAAATTCCCCCCTATGAGGCGTTATAATGGGTTAAAGCAACAACATATTGTAAAAAAGTTTATAAACAAACTATTATAAAGGATAATGTCATAAATTTTGACGCTGGCAAAATTTTATTTACAACCATACGTGTTCAGTATCAAAGAAAAGAAAAAAAGAATTTAATAATTAATCAGATGTTACGTCGGATTAGCAGTCGTTATACGACATTAGATAATTAGACGCCTTGTGAATTGATTACTCGGTTGGTCAGCTCCTACGCATCCCGCCGGTCGGCAGCGAGAGTAGTGAAAGTGAGCGTTTGGTACAAGTAACACACTGAACGCTACGGGTACATTACACCTGGTTTTAAAACCCGGAAATGTGTCTTTTTTATATAAGTAAGAAGGGTGATAAACGAGCACATAATCTACCCGACTGTTAGTGGATGCAATCTGTCTACATCTATCATTGATAAAGAATCAAAATGCGGAGCATTGTCACCCTTGAGGATTAAGATGGAAATCCTCGTTGAAAGTGAAAAGGATTCCCGGATGCACTCTACTATACGAAACAAGTTGCCTTTTGATGCTGATATCCTGTGAGAGCGTGGTCCTATCATGGCCAACCAACACTTACTATACCATTCACATCATCTGGGTGCTTGGCGGTCCATTATTGTGCGATTTATTAAGTATTAAAATAAAATTAAAAAGATTATTCAGAATTAAATTAGAATTAAATTTAAAAATAATGTAATGATATGAGTAGCTTTTTAGTACTAGTGGTATTATAAGAATTCGCCAGTCTGTAATGCAGCACAGTGAGCTAACGGCTCCATAATCTTCTCAAAAATAAGAGGAAGTTTGCGCACAGTAGTACGAATTACTACGTAATATTATATGCCATTTTACGTGGTAGAGCCACGTTGCAGCTAGATTGTGGTTGTAGCACGAATGGGTCGGCTCGACCGGGGTCTGTCTTCGGCGAGTCGGTTTGAAAAGGGATATCCTCCTGTCCGATCCTTTGTTTTTTTGATAAAACGGAAATGACAAATGCACTTTCAAACAAAGAAGGACATACGTGTTGTCACCTCTGTAGGTTTTTATACGTGGTAGAGCTATGCTGCAGTTATATTAGTAGTATAGATGTAGCGTGGTCCTCACGCTCCAGGACCACGCTCTCACAGAGTACCAGCGTAAAATAGCTGCTGCGTTTCGTATGGCATACTGTAAACGAGGCATACTATCTCAATGCCCAGGGGTGACAACGCATCTGCATTTTGATTCTTAATTGAAGATAATGTGTGGATGTCTATCGGTCACAGCATCCACTTACCATCAGGTGGACTGTGTGCTCATTTATCACCCTTACTCTATAAAAATATATTTTAGTCTTGATGATTTATTTTTTTCTGTTAGTGTTGTGTTTGTATTTTTTGTACTTTTAATACTAAATATCTAAAATAAATAAATAATGATTATAAAGCGTGTAAATTTCTTTCGGGATACGAACATGATAAACATAGTTCATACTATAGTAAATAACCTAACTGAATGTATGTAAGACTTAGTATTTTATTTCCAGTTGTTGCATACACTAAAATCTGTTAGTTTACCGTTGATTTATAACAATATTTTTTAAACCTTTAAAACTACGTTCTATTATACGCTGTTTTTTGTAATTGAAAACAACTATAGCGCGCCAAAGAAAACGCGCCACGCAAACTAGATTCATGCATACGACTGTAATACACCCGTATAATTATCGATCACCAGATGTTTCCAATGCAATTTTAAGTGCCAATTACCTCGTGCTCATCGGTGTAGAAACCTGCATTTCTGAGAAATTGAAAAAAATCCGAGGACGCACGACGAACAAGTGATAGACTTTTTCTTGCATAAAACTCCCTGACAATAACGATTAAACTTAATTGTGAATAAATTCCACGCATTTTTCAAACGTGTTTTTAATAGAAAAATGAGCACATGTCCATCTGATGGTGAGAATATGCTATGGCCCATAGACATCTACATCTATCCTCAATTTTTTTTTATAGGAAAAGGGTGACAAGCGAGCACACAATCCACCTGATGGTAAGTGGTTGCTGTGGCCCATAGACATCTACATCTATCCTCGATTGCGAATCAAAATGCAGATGCGTTGTCACCCGTGAGGACTTAGATGGAATGCCCCGTTTCCAGTAAAATGGTCTCCGGTTCTCTACACTCACCATACGAAACACAGAAGAATTAAACTACTATTTGACGCTTGTATTCCGTGTGAGCGTGGTCCTTCCCCGGTCGAGGCGACCCATTCGTGCTACAACTATACTATGTACTAATATAACTGCAGCTTGGCTCTACTACGTTAGAGGGTCTCCTAAGAAGAAATAGAATAGTCACCTTTAAAAAAGAGAATATTTTTCTTCATAAGGGCGGCAAAAAGCCTGCTACTCCTCTGGCGTTGTCGATGTACATAACCGGGGGGGCGGGAATAAGCCTAAATGAATCACATGCTCTAAAAGTTCTGCTATTACATAAATATGACTTATGTTCAACGGACAATTTAACTAAAATAGCAATGTATGATAGGTGGCGAAAGAGATGATGTGATGATGATGTTATTAATGAAGATATTATGTCCTCTAAATTCGCATATTTCCTATGTAATATTCATAGACCGATATAATATGTGTATTCTGTATACAGGTTGGTAACTACACCAACAAAAACGGGGACCATGTAGCAGATAGCGCACTGAAGGAACTACTCAAAACCGATCCGGAGACGGACAGCTTGACTGAAGGAAGGCGGAAGTCGCAACCAACCAGCTTAAAGAAGAATCTCATTAAGTAAGTTAAATATAAGTTCACTTGATAATGACGTCGTGCTGGAAGAGAATAATTTAATTCCTTTCAAATTATTCTCTTCCATTAAAAGAGTATCTTGTCATCTGACATAGAAAGATATGTTGAAACCAAAAGCCAAATGGTGGCGGCGGTAAAGAATTCGTATTCCCAACTCGTCACGTGGATAAATACGAATATATAAGAA
>DWHP01001731.1:0-15516 GCA_018247895.1 Parnassius honrathi | reverse complement strand
TTTCTTTCCCTATCATTAGTTACATTTTATATTAATTAGATTAGAAATGAATAAACCAAATCATAAATATGACTAAAAGTGGAAAATAAATAAAAAATATTATAAAGTGCAAAAAATTAAAAATCGAACCACTGACGCATTGTGTTGTGTATTAGTATAATACTCTAGATAATGATAAAATATTATATAAAACAATATATCGGCTTTTCATCACGGGGGCCCCCGTGACGATAGAAACCCCGGGCACGGGCCCCGTGTGCCCTTACTGTACTGCCTGTGCTAATGTCTAGACCAAGGCTACTTTCGCCCATGGATACCTGCAGCAAACTTCATACAAAGAAGATTAAAGGTGAGTTGTCATCCCTGAGGATTAAGATGGAATGCATCACAATCACAAACTATGGTCATTTTGGCTCTATTTACCCTCCAAACTGGAACACAGCAATGCAAGCACTTACAAACTTAAAAAATAGATTAAAAAAAAGAAACCGTCTTAATCTAAACCGACCTTAAAATTAAAATTGGAAAAACTAAAACACTAAGGTATTAAACATAATATTATAATATATTTATTCAGAAGGCGAACTTATTGAGCACTTAAAAATAATTTTTTTAATAAAATGGATGATTTAATAAATAAAAAATTAGACGTGATAGCCGGCGAGTTGAAGATTTATTATCATATATCATAGATACTTTAATGGCCCGTAATGAGAGTACTGCCTATCTAGTCGCGTTTCTCAACTCTTTTAAAACTCAATTTATAAAAAGGACTCGATGCTCAGCTCCTTGGAGTCAACGAGCTTGCCTACGCATAAGTTCGTGTTTCAGTTCTACTGAGGCATAACATTGATGCACCAAAATTATACAATGGCATCAGGCTGAGCTTCACAGAGCTGGGAGGAAAAACTACTATTCTGACCGGAACAACTTTGGATTTTGAATTGGATGAATTTGGATGGATTTTTTAGCATTAATTGGAATGCTTACAAATAAACTACCATTTCAATTTTGAAGACTATAATTCCAGGTAAAGATAGTATTTGCTATGAAAATTAATAAGTCCAAGGGTCTGACTTTAAAAGTGGCAGCAATTAATTTATTTACACAGTACTTTTTGCACGATCAACTGTATGTTGGCTGTTGGAGAGTATCGGCCGCTGGACGCACGTGTGGACGGAAAATAATAAATTAAATAATGTGGGTATGGTGTACGGATCAATTTTTCTTTAAATCTCCCCTTTTACTTTTTTATATAATAAAGGTGACAAACAAGCACACAGTACATTTATCCTCGATTAAGAATCGAAACGCAGATGCGTTGTCACTCCTGAAGACTAAGATGGAATGCCTCTATTCCGTCTTATAGCTCCTGTGAAACGGGTCTCCGGTACTCTACACTCACCATACGAAACACAGCAGCATTAAGCAGCTATTTTACACTGGTATTCTCTGAAAGCGTAGTCCTTCCCCGATCGAGCCGACCTATTCATGCTACAACCATAATAGCTGCAGCATGGCTCTAACACGTATAAAACTGCGGTATAGGCATCTCCACATTGCGTCTTTAAATCAGCCAGTTGTTTTCAACCAGTTGTCATTTTACTCTTCTAAAGCTAAAGCGCTTCGTTGATGGGTTATTGATAAATAAGCAACATAATATAGATATCCATATAACGAAGCTTTGTGTGTGATGTTATAAGCAATTAAAACTTTACGCAAAAGAAAACGTAGTCGGAAGCTTTTTGAAATGATAACATTCAGTGTTGGGTTGGAGCAACATAAATAATACTAAGTACATCCGACTAATTGGCAGAAGTCTTATTATAATAAAGGTGAAAATGAGTACTAATTTTATTAAATATTTCATTTTCCGACCTACACGGCGGTGGAGATGCAGGAAGAAAGTTGTACTTATAAATGTGAATTATAATCGTAATCGGGTTGATATGACGTGAAACAAAATGCTAGCAATTTTGACATTTAACCTAAGATTTAAATACCTACACTATCATAATGCAGATATTTAAATTCTAAGTTAGTCATAAGTCTTTAAATAAGTCACCAAACACATACCTCCTTAGACATATACGACGCTTGTTATAATTTTTACCACGCAAAATTACAATTACATAATATAATATATACATCCATTTAAAGCGATCTCAAACGGTGTCTATAGAACTTATACGGAATCAACAAAGGAGGCATATGATAATATTGACCGACTGATAGGAGTACCGTTATCACAAAAATTTAGATGAACAAAGCATACGAACTGTACTAAACTAGGCCGTTCCGACTTATCATCTTGATGTTAATTATTACCGTTCACTCTCTTTATCGTACTCATTTCTCGTCGCGATAAGATTACGGGAGTCATATGGCGTTCTGCAGTGCCACTTTAGAAACGAATCGTACCTAATTATTGTGGCATGTGAACAGGATTGTTGTTAATTGAGGATATTTCATGTGAATCAGAACATAAGTGATGGTGAATACAAGTGTTGTGTCGTTGTTTCGAAATGAGAGACTATCGTTCAATATCAGTAATGCATAACATGAGACCGTTGGAGTTCATTTCAAGGTCAGGTGAGCCGCATCGAAGTCGGTCATCGTCTTGGTCATCGTGGAGACGGCAGAATACTTCCCAACGATTGGAACCCAGATTCTCTTTGCAGTATCAGGTAATTTATTTAATAAAGAAACTGTAAATATTTGTGAATAGTATATGACTTTAGGTACATATCATAGAGTATTGTAATGGTACATATTTGTTATAATTTTAATTATATGTTGAACTTTAATAACTATATAGTAAAATTAAGTCGTTTCGTTATTCACGATGAATAACAATATAATAAGACCTGAAACTGGAATGAGATGTACATATAATAGGTATACTGTTATGATATCGCAAGGGGCACTTAATAATTATCTATTTTAATAATAAAAGATGATTTAGCCGATATTATGTATTAATTCTTTATATTTGTACCAACATAAATAGTGCAGAATATACTTTGTTTATTGCACAAAATTTTTTTACTTTCCATGGAAGTAAAAAAATAAAAAATAATATAAATAAACACATGAGTAAATGTTTAACAGGCTAAATAAATATATACAATAATGATGTTATAAATTTAAAAAAAAATTATTTAGAATCGTGCGTAAAGCGGAATGCAATGCGTAAAATGGTAGTGACAAAGACTGTCAAACTGTCACTTGATTTGTCATTTAAGGCGCAGTGGGTAGTTTACGTGAATTACTTTTTTATTTATGTGTTTCCGTGATTAAGAAATTTCGTATGTTTCTAGTGTTTAGATTTCTTGTAACAGCACACAATCAGTGCTCTTTTCCGATGTTATCACAGTGTAGAACAAGTTTTAAGGTGTCGCTGAAAAGATTTTTCTAGCTAACGTGTCATTGCTTTAAGTTATTCCAACCGATGTAATACGAAAAAGTGTTCAAATTGTTTATAATTGCGTTTAAAATTCGTTTATTTTCACATGGGTGATGGCTTGGCAATCGGATACACGTGTAAGTATCAAAATGATAGTTCAATTTTGAAGCGAAACACGAAACTTTTATTATAGTTCATCTATGTAAATATGTCCTTGTAATTGATTATTTATACGGCTATTTCTTCCTAGGTGGACGGCATTATAGGTGATTTCTTTGTAGATGATTATGCTACTAAAATGTTCTAAATGCTTGTTTGCTTTTGTAAGAACTTAGATAAAATCAATTTTTATATTACCGGAAATAAGTTGAGATTATTTTATGAGCTACACATAGTTTTGTTTGTGTATTCTTCTAATAGTATACTTCAAAAATATCTAACTTGTATTTTGAATATAATTTCACTAATTGAAGTGTTTACAGCAATGAAACCTGAAATTACCATATAGTTGCAACTCCTTGTAGAATATTAGGCATTTTATATAACTTCCTATATAAGTTAGTTTGCAATGAGTTTTCTTCTGCTATTCCATATCAATGTGTGTATACTATATAGACTCAAAGAATGAAGTGCTTACTTCAGCTTTATGTTTTCCCATGACCTTTTATGGGAAAAAACCAAGGATTGGGTGAAATATCAGACAATGGAGAGATCACAACATATTTAGTACCTAATACTTTGTTTTGTTATGAATCCTCAACATATTAGGCTAGTCAATAATCTGATTACCAGATATTTGGTCATAGGGTTCTCTGTTGAAATACCAAAATATGTTTTATTTCAGTGATGTCTTAGTGGTTGCTTGGGCGAAAATGTCAGCAGTTACAGAATAGTGTGAGGCACACTGAACCTAAATGTTCGATTCTGCCGTCAGAGTGATTGGTGGTTACACATGTTTTTATATTGGAATAAGTTTTTAACCCTTTTTGATTCTATTTTGTGTAAAACCTCTCAATTTTCTGTGTTCGGTTTGTTAGTAGGTGAGTAGTATTTTTTGTTTATTTAATGTAGATCTGTGTGACGACAATGGAGGCTGACGGGGGAGAGGCTGAACTACCGGACTTATCTGGTGATTCCAGCCCTGCTAAATGTGAAGTCACGGATCCCTTATCATTACCAACTTCCCAAAGAAAAAAATAGGACACGAAGATCACCCTTCTGCCTCCTACCAATCTACATACATCCATCCTGACTTCCAAGGTAAAAAAAAAGTATGTAGATAAAGGCCCACTTGTTATACACTAAAGCCGCTCAGAACCTGATCCATCAGCAGGTTATACAATTAAACCTGTGAAAATGATGCTAATAATTTTTTGAGTTTCTCTCGAATTATAAACTTTTTTCTTCTTCCCATAAAGTTTCATCAAACTTCTTCTTGGGGAGATAAAATTTCACACTATATAACATTACATTCAACATAAAAGCAAACTAGATGTCCTCTTCTCCAGAATATATAAAGTTCGAATCCCTAACTCTCCTCCAGTGGAATTGTTGAAGCATCAGGACTAAGACACCTGATAGAATGCACTTAATTAATACTCATAATTCTTCAATACTTGCAATATCAGAAACCTGGCTTAAGCCAGGGTCCACATGTAGAATCTCAGGCTTCTCCTGTTATCGTAGTGATAGGAGTGAAGGCTATGGTGGCGCTCTGATTTTACTAAACAGGGCCATTCCCTTATCACCCATTCCTCTTCCTCCTGTACAAGGCAATATAAATGCAGTAGCTGTTAAGGCTATGGACATCACAATACTATCCATTTACATTCTGGCTCCCACACCTTCTTGTATATCAGAACTCAATTTAATTATATCAAGCATCTCTCCACCTTACATTGCTCTTGGAGATTTTAATAGCCATCATGTTATGTTGGGTTCCCATAAGTCTGACTCTCTTTATCTGCTACTTGATGTTTTTAATGAATTTAATCTTTGTCTCGTAAATGATGGTACTCCCACCAAAATGGCCTACCCTTCGCAGAATTCTGGATCTGCAGTAGACTTGTCATTGTCATCTTCAATCCTGGCTGCTAGCATATCATGAAAAACTCTCCCTTCTTCTTTTGGAAGTGATCACTTTCCCATCCTTTTAAACCTAAGTAATAGATGTGTTCCTCCTCGAAATTTATCCCCCTTCCTAAATTCAATCTGTCTGAAGCTGATTAGGATGTATTCTCCTCAGAAACAGAAATTAATAGCAGTAATCTTCTCCCAGTATCTCCAGATAACCTCCAGAGTGCCTATTCCCAATTTATAACCCTTCTGAATAATATAGCACATAAAATTTTCCCTTTGAAGAATGCCTCCACAAGTAAAATTTCTTCACCTCCATGGTGGGATACAGACTGCTCCTCAATTATTAAAAAACGAAAGGCAGCAGAACGGCTATAATCCTCTAATATGTCAATGGAAAATTTTCTTAATTATCTGAAAATAACTGCTCAGTCCAAAAAACTTCTTTCTGAAAAGAAAAAAAAAAGGATGGCTTTCGTTTTGTGAGAACCTAGCTCCTCGATCTCCTTCTCCTCTGGTTTGGAAACGTATTAGGCACTTCCGTGACGCTTTAGATGATAGCAATTCCCCTTGTGCAGACGGCTCCCATTGGCTAGAGGATTTCAGTAACTGTCTGGCTCCCCCCTGGGTTCCATTGGAGGAATAGAAATCTCCTTCCTCAAAACCATTCCCCCCTCACTCATTTAACCCTTTTAATAATCTTAATGAACCATTTTCACTATCTGAGCTGCAGTTGGTTCTTAAGCACCTTAAGGATTCCTCTCCCGGCATTGATAGTATCCCCTACTCATTCCTTGTTAATATGGGTACTATGAGTAAGCAGTTCCTTTTAAGTATAATTAACATAGCTTTTACAACCAGTTCTATTCCAAATGACTGGAAAACACATATTATTACACCTATTCTAAAACCTGGTAAAGACCCCTCTTCAGCATTAAGCTATCGCCTATTGCTATTTCATCAACCCTGTCTAAAATCATGGAACATCTTGTAAAAAATCGCCTTGACTGGATTCTCGATAATAGAGGCATTATATCAAGGACCCAATTTGGTTTTAGAAAAGGTTTTAGCACAATGGATAGCCTTAGCATTTTAGTATCTGATATAAGACTAGCATTCTCCAATAACAACTTTCTCGTAGGCATTTTCATTGATGTTTGTGCAGCATATGATAATGTTGTTCTCCCTCTGCTCAGGCAAAAAATGCATCAGCTAAACATTCCTGAGAGAATAACAAATTTCAAGCAAACTGCAAATAGAAAAGAAGATTCCTACCAGCTTGATTTACCTGGAAGGGACTGCCACAAGGTTCAGTCTTGAGCCCCTTGTTGTACAGCCTCTACATCCATGATCTAGACAGATCTGTAAATTATCTAGGTACTATTCTGCAATGTGCAGATGGTCTCGCCCTATACGTAACTGATGTCTCTATTGCTGAGGCTACCTCTCGTTTATCCCAAGCTGTCAACTTTCTTAATAATTGACTATTGGAGCATGGTTTATCAATGTCTCCTTTAAAATGCAGTACTGTGGTTTTCTCTAGGTGGAGGTATATACCAGAAGTGTCCATACACACTGATAATACTTTAATCCCCACTGAAAATCGAGTGAAATTTTAGGGAGTTATCCTGGATAAAAAAATGAAAGGAATTCCTCATTTATCATATATTGCCTCCAAATATGAAAAAAATCCCAATGTAATTCAATCTCTATCAGGTGCTTGGTGGGGTTCTCACCCCTACTCACAAAAGCTTTTGCACAATGCTCTAATTAGAAGTCACTTTGATTATGGGTGCTTTTTACTAGAGCCATGTAGCAAAATGGCTCTTAATACCTTGGACAAAATCCAGTCAAAATGTCTACGTATAATGACTGGTAGCATGAAGTCCACTCCCATTCTCGCTCTTCAAGTTGAATGTGTTGAGCTCCCCCATCTCTACGCAGGCAATATCTCTCAGATAGGTTAAGAACCTAACCTTAAAATAAGTTTAAGTGGTATGTTATCCTCTCCTTTCCAAACTTCATTCCTTGTATCAGTTGGGCAGGGATTCCACATATTGGTACCACAAGGATTTGCCATGCATTATAAAAAGCTATATTAAATTGTTCAACATTAGCTCCCCAATTTATCAATCCGTTAGTAACCCAATTTATGATATCCCATACGAGGCTCTAATTTTCAATCCAGACATTATCCTAGACATCGGAATAGATAAAAATACTATTGAAGCAAATAACAAATTAAATATGCTCCTCCTCTAAAATTGGCATGATTGGTTAACTATGTACACTGATGCTTCAAAGTTAAGTGACAATGAATTAGTAGGGTCTGCAGTGTGAATCCCTAAATACAGGATTATTTTAAATTTTAACTCTCCCCCTGACTCATCTGTATTCACAGGTGAGGCTTTGGCTATTTTAGAGGCAGTTTCATATGCAGAATCACATGGTCTGAAAAGGACTCTCATTTTCTCGGACTCCCTTAGTTGCCTTCAAAGTATTGTATTTAGTCCTTTTCACTCTAAGATTAGATGCCCCCTAATTTTAAATATTAGAAAGTCTCTGTACTATTGTCATAAAAAAGGGCTGAAGATTTTATTGGCTTGGATCCCTAGCCGATGCGGGAGACAGGGCAATGAAATTGCAGATAATTTAGCTAAAGATGCCACAAAATCTGGCTCTATCCTTAGACAATGCCTCTATGTACATGACCTCCTGCCAAAGGCAAACTCCGGCCTTCTATCTTCTTGGCAAAGTAATTGGCATCAGTCTAAATTTTAAAAATGTAATCACTATTAAGTCCAAATTAATATCCTATCAAAACCCTGTTTTTTTCAATATTGCCACTAGTAAAGCTACCACCTCTACTGTTTGCCGCCTACACTTTGGTCATGCTTGTACTCCTGTACACTTGGTCAAACTCAGGGTTAGGGATAGCTCAATCTGTGAATGTGGCCTAGATGAAGGATCTGTCAATCATCTGTTCTTTGAATGTCCTAAACTTTCTTCCTCTCTCTATAATATCCTGTCCAATTACGTCCCTCGTTCAGTAAATTTCCAATTTTTACTGACTTTGGTGTATATTCCCTTCGTAAATAATTTATGTGCTTTTACTCATACTAATAATATTAAACTGTAAAATTACTTAACAACTTTGGTGATGGTATTTTAAATATGTGCGTCTTTTGTTGTAGATTGTGAACCCACTCACATTGAGAACTCTTATTTTAACCATCATTAACTTGTCACTTCCATGACTGACTTGACACTGGCAGAATTCTATCAAGAGAAGCCATAATTTAAAAGAAGAAGAAGGTCTCTATCATTTTGACTAGTGACCCAGAAGACCACAAGAAGATTATATGGTGATTGCTGCTGCCTTATGTGCTTGACTATTGTTTATGACTGCGCACCACACTTGTTAATTTCATATCATCATATATATATAAAAATTAATTGCTGTCTTGCAAAAACTCAAAAACAGCTTGACTGATTTTAATTGAGGTTTTTTGTGTGTTTGAATGGGTCTCTGGTGATTTAGAGGCATATTTGGACCCAGTAGGCAGCGCTGTTGTCGAGATCCAGATATCACTTGTGTGAACCCAGGGGCAGATTGTTATTATCATATATATACAAATAAATTAAATTAAAGTGTCTATTTGTAATATTAAAATAACATATTTTTATTGAATGTATATGACATTATATTTGGTACTTATAACAAAAAAGATATTTTTAAAATTTTTCACTGTCTGTCTATTGTATTACTAAATGCATATGAAAGTATATAAGGTATTTATAACAAAAACACAATTTTCAAAGTTTTTGTCTGTCTGTATGTCTGTCTGTTTGTTCTGGTTGATCACCGAAATGGCAGGATGGATTTTGATGGTACTGTCACTGGCAGATAGCTGATGTTATAAGGAGTAACTTAGACTACTTTTATTTTAGAAAAAGTATTAGGGTTCCGCGCAAAAAAATTAAATCCCATGAAATTAAATTGTAATAAATTCCACACGGATGAAGTTTTGGGAAACAGCTAGTATATAATATAATCTGCAGGATCTAATTTGTTTCCCTTTTTGTCAACAGGGGTCACTAAAGCAATCCTCGATTATGAATGCAGATGCATTGCCACCCCTGAGGACTAAGATTGAATGCCTTGTTTCCAGTAAAAAGGGTCCATGGTTCTTCACACTCACCATATGAAACAGCACTATTTTATGCTGGAGAATATCAGCATAAAATAGTAACTCAATAATGAGACTCACCGAATAGTGATAGTGTAATTCTTCCCTGGTTGAGCCGACCCATCCGTGCTACAACCATAATATGGCCACCATGGCTCTATCATGTAAATATGTAACAGAAACAGGAAATTGTTTATTCAATATAGATTATAAATAATACTTATTGAAAGTTGCTTTTAAATGTGGTGTCTAACTCTATATGTGGTTGTCTAACAATTAAATTATCATATATTGAGTCATGTGTATGAAATTAATTATTTCCAGCACTAAAGAAATTCGAGAAAGTGAAGTATGCCAGTGTGCATTGAAACAGCTTTTCAAACTAATTGCTCCATAACACTCAAAAATGATTGGAACTCTATGTCCAGCGAAGTGGATGTATTTATATAGATGCTGTAACTTTATCCCAATTTTGCCTCTTAAGAATTCTTGTAAAGGCCCACCTCTTCATCATCATATATCTAGCTAGAATTTAAAAAGATTGTGAACATGGTGTCTATTCTGTCTATAGATAGATGCCAATCATTCAATCAACAAATCCAAACAATACCCATTCTCATTGTAGAATTCATAATACTGAATAATATAAATTCATAATATGAAATTCGTTAAGAGGATATCTGATCAGAGTTTAGTCTATTAAAACCTATTCCTCTGTTTTTTCTATGCATAATGATAGAGTGAATATTTAAATATAAATTAGGCATACTTACTATACTATTACATCCAGAATTCTAAGTACTAATTTATGATTATAATGTATCTAAACTATCTAAATGTAGTATAATATAGTTATTTACTCAAATATTATACTCATTTCGATTAACTTAATACATTATAATGAATTTCTTGTTGGCTTTTTTACAATTAACAATAACCCTGGTGGATCATGTAGTGTTGTGTGGATAAACAACATATGCTAATATGTGGTATCAAAGTGCAATTTTGTTTGGGCGCACAATGTTTAATTATATAATATGGCGGCTTTCTCAGGATCAAAATATTGCAACTTCTTTATGTCTAGTACTGTTATTTATTCTATGACAGTAGTCATGAACATAGGGACCCAGTCTCACAATATTATATTTTGATTGGGGACACTTGCCCAATTTATTTTTAACTTGTCTGATAAGTTTAATGCCACTGTTGAAAAATGTTTGTTAGCAAACCAGTATAAAGTTTTATATTTATACTGGTAGTATTATATTTATCATTGTATTTGTGTATAATGGTGATGATTTATGACTCTAAAGCTCAGTGGTTTCTTGTGCTCAATTGTGTTGTCCTGGATTCAACTGCAAACAGAACTGTTTATGTATATTTTTCCATGTTTGTAACATTTATTGCTATTAAATGTTACAAACATGGAATATATAAATTATTGAGTTTTTCCTTTAAGAAATTCTCAGTAGTCAGGAAGTTGGCGGTGTATCACCCCCGTGCCTCGGAAAGCACGTAAAACTGTTGGTCCCACGCCTGATCTTTCTCCGGTTGTGTCGGTTTACCATCCCATCGTACCATGGGAGTAAGAGCTATTCCATGAGTGCACCTGTGCTTGCGCATACACTTGGGCACTATATACTGTTCTGCTTCGATGGCTTGTCTTCATTGAGTTTGGCCGCCATGACCGTAATTCGGTCTGGAGGACATTATTATATGATTTTTTTTTAAAGCGCCAACTATCTTAATGTAAGCCCTGACTGGACATTGTTGTTTAAATAAACAACTGTGCTGATAGCGTTCCTCAACACAAAAACACCTCTGCACACCCGACAACTGATTGTCCCTCTTATGATATCCACAGGATAATATAGGGTAGTAGATATTCTTCCACCACCACTACACGGTACACCTGTGCACACCCTTAGTAACTGTGAACCTTGCGCAAACGAAACACTCATCTGGACAACTATGTACGTTAGCCCAAAAGAAATGAAATTGCTCACAGTTATGGGCATGGCAGTGATCATCACAATAGATCTTACAGATCGCAATGATACTGGTCTTATTAGAACTGCATAGCTGCTTGCATAATAAAAAAAAACTAAAAACAAACTTAATGTACTTTTAATTTTAAAGATGGCGCACCGGAGCTCAGGCAGTGGTTCCTCTTCGTCATCGTGGTCGGGTCGGCGACATTCCGGAAGGCCGCGAGCGCCCCCACGTAGACGTCCCATCGCCAAGGGCAAGGAGGTGTGTTTAATTTCTGATCTACGCATGTTAATGAAATTGAAGTGTCTATGTATTTTACCGAAATAATCGCCTTTTATTAAATTGCACGTTGGAGGAAATTTCATCAATTTCGGTAGCAGATTAGGATTAACATCTGCTACCACTGCCATATTTATTTATTGAAGCAGCATTATAAGTGTGAAGGTTATTAACTATTGGCTCCATTTTTATAAATGGTCTCAGCATGATAAGTAAGGGCTAACCTGAAACAAGATTGGCAGCTACATCTTCCTAAAATTATGGTTGCAAGCAAATATTTTTTCTATGATAAAAGGAGAAAAACCACAAAGACCATTATCCCCTAAGTGACAATTTATGGTAAATTTGGGACTATGTTCGCCAATGGACTTTGATATGATAAAATTATTTGTGACTGCATGAACATCGTATTTAAACAACATAGCATAAAAATAAGAAAATTTCGTCTGTCCAGGCGTCCCGACGTAGGAGCGCGATGGCTCGTCGAGCAGCATTGCGCGCCCGAAGGGGCCCCCCTTCAGATGCGTCTGACGTCGGCGCAGACTCCGATTCAGACGATCAGTGGACGGAGTTGGATGATGCTTGTGAGTATCCTTATCAGTGCATATAATATAGTCTACTATAGTAGAGGTTTTTTGTAATTCCCCTTGCCCTTCCGGCGGGTGGATCATAGCAACATCGCAAAAGTGCTGTTTTGTGAGCCGAAGAGCCGGATTAGCGAATCGCTTTTGTTAGCGAATTATATGAAGTTTGGCGTGTTTCATTTTCATGCTTCAATTAACTAGGAAAAAAACTTTATACTGGTTTGCTATCCACCTGGTGGAATAGTCGTAAAAACCACCAACTACAATTAACCTTTAGCCAACACCAACATGAAATAGCCTGTAATATATATACCAATGGGGAAAAAAGTGTTTTCAAGTGACAACCTCAAACTGGCAAGTGCATCATTGCGAGCCTCCTACTATTTGGACGCGTGCGTGCGTGCGTGCTTGAATGCGTGCGTGCATGCGTCCGTGTGTATACCAGCCCCCTAACAACGAAGTTCTAATGAAAATAATTTTTAGCTGGGCTATCCGACACGTCATCTGGGAAGGAGGCGTCTGGCGTTGGCGCTGTGGACTGCAGCGACTACCACAAAGAACCGGTTAGTAATATACTTTGTGCACTATGTTAAAATAATTATTATAAGAGGCCTAGTAATCTAAGTTCATTGCTACTATGTTACTTAAAGTGGAACCAACATATTATGCAAAAACACCAAAATTGTGTTTGGGTCACATCATTGTAATTTTACACATCTCTACTATATTTATCTTTGACACTATATCCGGGTCTATTTTGGTTTTAATATATTAGTATTACATCTGATAAGGTTTGGCTAGGACGAGCGAATGCCTCTGCTTCTTTTCTTTCTTTTTCATATTAACCCTGGGTGGATTTTCTTTCATGTTGTAAAATATAGGAACGGAATCTGCCAACCACAGCTTACTGCAGTGAAATGCTAAACTACTGAACTCTACAGCTCTATGCTACATTTGTTTTTAATGGTAAAAAGAGTAATTAAGGGCCATGTTTGATTAACGTCCAACATTATGTAGTGCGAAGAATTGCTCTCAACATTACAATGTGGATAATAATTTCTCCTGTGTAGTTAATAGCTTCTAAAAGTGTTGTGGTCAATATTTGCCAGAAGAAGATCAACATTATCTAACTGGTCTAAATAATTTGTTGTAGGCGGAAGCTCCAGCGCTGGGACAGTTCCTGCTCCCGCTGTTGAGTGCTGGGCCAGCTCATCCAGATCCCGATCACTTTCTGATCCGCCACGAGGATATTTTGCAGGTTTATTTTTAACAGTATATTTAACTTATCTGACGTAGCGGCATTGTGATCATACGCAGTATAGTTATCTATTTGTGCAATTAAGAACAAAATGTTTTTTCTTAGCTTCTGGCCTCTGCAGAAGAAAGTGTAAGGGACGAGCTTCCTCTAGAGGATGATGAAGCCGCGCTAGATTCACAGCCTGACATGTAAGTTATTTCATCTATGAAATCAAGACATACAAAGAAATCTATCTATTAATATGTGAAAGGAAAAATTTGTACTCCTTTTTAAGAATATTGCCCCCACGGAGGAGTGTGAGATTTGGCATAGTTAGTTTGTATAGATGAGGAGTGCAGAAAGCTAAAATTTATACATAATACATATAATAACATTAAATTAATCGTACATTGTTGACGTTCATACTCACAGTCTCAATGTCTCAAAGTACAAGCACATGTATGTTATTAGTCTAAGAAAAATTTCAAATACTTAATAGTCTATAGTCAAACAGTTGCACAGAGTAGAGGTTGTCGCCAAAGAATTTTAATATGACTGAATAAGCTGTGTGTGGAGTGTGATGATGATTTAAATAAAATTAGTTTTTACAGATTTTATCGCGTATATTAACTTATTTTATATTTCTGACGTTTAGAGCACTATACAGCACCTATGGTCACAGGGGGACTGAGGTGTTCGACGTCCCAATGTCACAGTTAATCATGGCTACCTCCAGATTAAAATTATTAATTTTTATTCCAATCTACATAGTATGAATTTATTAATTATAGTATCCCAAGCAGATGGTAGCACCCTTGTCATCTTCTCTATCTTCTCTATTGAAATTAGGATGTTTCATGACTTTAATAGGTGTTTTTAGAAAATATTTGTGGTTTATCAAATCTGTTGTAGTGATGGGGGCGATCCTATACGTGTCCACAAACTGGAGAACTCGGGTTTTTATTGATCTTTTAGTTTGTCCTATGTAAGAGAGACTACAATCATGCTCGTACACTCTTGCATCTGTCAGAGGGACTTTACACTTGACTGATGGTAAAAGCTGACTAATATTTTTCGGCGGCTTGAAGTATGTTTTAATGGAAGCACGCTTTAAGATGTAGCCAATATTGTCAGTGACACTTCTGACATATGGTAGTACAGCAGGCACACGCTCGACTGTGGCCGGCTTCACTCGTTCACTATGACGTAGGCGCGGGACCCGAAGTTTGTTATCGTGCAAAACTTGCTTGACGTGTTGGAGCTCTACAGCCAGGTGTTTACTGTCAGAGATCCCTCATGCTCTCTAAAACAAAGATTTACCCACGGTAGCTAACTGTGAAAGATGATGGTGAGAATCACTGTTTAAATATCTATCTGTATGGGTCTTTTTTCTATCCACAGTGTAGCTCTAGATGTTATCAGGATTCCGAATTAATAACACATCTAAAAAGCTAAAGAATTGTTTGCCTCAAATCCATAGTTAACTGATTACTATTCATCATCATTATAGATTCTAAAAATGCAGTTTTACTTAAAGGTAGAAAAGTGTCTTTTACGAACTGCTTGTAGAATCTAAGATTTCCGGGAGAAGCAGAGCTTTCTCCTCAAAGTCTTCCGTAAATATGTCGGCGATAATGAAAAATACAGATGAGCCCATTGCCATACCATCTACTTGCTTAATGATTTCTTATATTTACGCGAACACTACACATTGAAATAATACTAGTTTTTACGGATTTTATCGCGTATATT
>DWHP01001730.1:0-15518 GCA_018247895.1 Parnassius honrathi | reverse complement strand
ACAAAATTTTCTATCCTGTGGTCTAAACAAAAGTCATGTTTTACTTCATTACAAAAAGATTTTCGTGTATTTTGATACAGAAAAGTAGTCTCTAAATATAAGTTTTAATCGTTTAAAGTGCTGTGGGTGGGTGTGGTCGCGTGCGACCGCTCGGGATTTGCCGGGCGCATGCGACTGCACAGGATTTTTATGGCGCTTGAAGGGTTAATCCCAAGGCTTCTAAAGCGAAATTACGATAAAAGCCCGGATTAAGTAAGGTTTTAGAATGTTTTAAGCCTGATTGTATCAGACCAGATCTTAAGTGATTTGAACCTTTACATTTTCTTAACAAATTAGTTTCCCCACCATGTAATCTGTCAAATATTCCACTTCATTCCTAAATAGCATCGCCCTGGTGGCAAAACAAGTCGTGGATGCTCTTATTGCCCCCACAGCCAGCACAATAGATTGAGGTCATTGAGGTCAATGCTAGACGTTGTCTAGCTACAAGATGAGCCGACAGCGAAGACATTAGGTTGACGGCTTTGACCTAACTAGCAGTCTTCCTGTGAGGTGGGGACAAGTGCACTAAAACGTGAGGAACTTTGACCTGACAGGCTGGCTGTGAGAAAGCTGGCCTGTTGAGAAGTGTACCAGTACTAGATAGCTCATCCTGCATCAAAGTCATTCAGCAACAAGGTGAGGTCAACAATCACACTAGACGTGAGAGAATTACCTGGCTATCTGTCATCATTCAACATAGAGAAAACAAGTACACTAGAATGTAAGGAACATTGACCCGGCTAGCTATTGTCCCGCTGAGAGGTGAGCCGACAATGAGTGCATAAGTCGTAAGGGCATTAACCTAGAATAGATAGCTGTCAACAGTAGCAAGGTGAGATCAACGAACATATTAGATGTGAGGGCGTTAACCTGGCTAGCATGTCCTGCAGTGAGATGAGGATAACAAGTACACTAGAACATAAGGAACTTTAACATGCCTAGCCGTCATCCCGTTGAGAAGTGAGCCGATAACAAACGCACAATACGTAAAGGAATTAACCTAACTTGCTCTCGTCTTAAGTAAAGTACACTAGAATGAGAGGGCATTAATCTAGTGGCTGGCACCCTGCAGAAAAATGATGTCAACGACGTGAGGACGTTAACCTGGCTAGTTGTCGTCCTGCAGCGAATGGAAGCGTTTTTGAGCGCGAGTGGCTGGCGCGCGCTGCTCGCGAGGTGAGGTGATGAGCACACTACACGTGAGGACGTTAACCTGGTTAGCTGTCGCCCTGCAGCGAGTGGAAACGGTTGTCGAGCGCGAGCGGCTGGTACGCGCTGTTCGCGAAGTGAGGTCATGAGCACACTACACATGAGGACGTTAACCTGGTTAGCTGTCGTTCTGCAGCGAGTGGAAGCAGTTGTCGAGCGCGAACGGCTGACGCGCACTGCTCGCGAGGTGAGGTCATGAGCACACTACACGTGAGAATGTTAACCTCTCAAACGGCAAGCGTCCAGATTTGACCGCTTCGATATTCCGTCAAAATTCAAGAGGTCAAATGTGACCTCACCCACCCACAGCACTTTAACCCATAAATACTTATATTTAGAGACTACTTTTCTATGAAGAATTTTGGCATTATCCTACACCTTTTAAACAATTAATTCTTGTATGTATAATCGGGATCTCGGAAACGGCTCCAACGATTTTCATAAAATTTTGTGTCCTGAGGGTTTCGGGGGCAATAAATCGTTCTAGCTAGGATTCGTATTTAGAAAATATGGTTTTGTTCGTGTTTTGAGACAATGAAAAACTACTACTTCTTATAAGAAGGTAAATTTTGACACTGTATTAATGATCGTAATAGCTTAAGTGTATATCGGGCTGTCACGAAGTCGTAGTGCCCTGGTTGGCGTCCTGTCTTCGGTCCGACATTTTTCCTTTTTTTTTTCATGTTCCCTTCTTTTGTGAGAAAATTTATTATTTCGAGTCCTTTGTAAGTATTTTTTTAAAAATTCGAAAATTTAAATTTAAACTAATTGCACTCATGATTTTTTATTCAAATAACCATTTTAGTTTTTTCTGTTATGTTCCAAAAAACACGATTTCCAAAAAAATACCGAGCAAAGCTCGGTCATCCAGGTACTATTTATGTGACACAAAAATTATTTAATTTAATTTAATGTTTTGATCGTGTTGATTATTTTAACTTAAGATAATTATTCCATCAACAACTTCACGACCATTTCTATTCAGACTGCAATTAGTAAAGCAATCAAATATCCTCAGCAACCTCATTTGTTTTTAGCTCAGGCTTTCATTAGTTAATCAATTTTCCTCCGGCCTAATCTGCTGACATACCGAAAGCTTGTTGTTGGTTTTTATACGATGTCTGACTGAGAAAAAGTTAATTAAGTTACGGAGTTGATTGATGCAGGGTATCGTCTGAAAATTTTCCTTATTTTGCATTTCAGTGTGTCTTTAACATAGTCATTATGTCTTACAAGATGCAACTATTTTTTTTACTGTTTTTGATAATAACAATATAAAAATTAATTATAACACAATTCATTTATTATCTGCTGCTAGTGAAATAAAAAAATAATGCAAATATAGGGTTTGATCTTACACTATACATTATATTTATTTTAATAGTTTAATCTAACTGTTAATGAGGCGGTAACAGTTGACCGGTGGTGTTATTTTAAAATAATTTCTGGCTGAATTTTCAACCGTCAAGTAAAACATATCCGTCAAAAAAATTGTAACCTAAGTGAAACAATTTAACTTTGTGTATGTTAGGGTAGTAGTTCTAAATGTTTAGTAGGTAAGGTATATTTTATACTATGAATAAATTTTTACTGATGATTGAAATATTGATATGACCCTAATTAAAATATAGACATTTTTTGTTTTCACCTAATTAATTTGATTAATTTACGCTACCAGTGTGGTGTGATAGATTTATTATTGCCTATTTCATAGAATCATATCCGGAATTTACTGTCAAATGGATTACTATCTGACAGATAAGTTTTCAGTTCCCTATATGTCAGTCAGATGATCTGCTTCAATAACTGATATCAGTACTAGTTATTGAAGCAACAATGTTTTGTCTGCCTCACTCGTATAGTTGTCGTAAATGCGTGGGATTCATGAGCTCAAGAGCTTCGAATCTCAGGTCAGGCCAAAATCTGTTATTGAATTTTCTGTAAATAAACTCTCAGTAGCAGCCCGAAGCCCTATTAGACTATGAGATTGAGGAAATATAAAGTGCTTCCGTAACTGCGTATACACTCGGCCACTATAAACCTGGCATGTGACACGGTCATTGCATTTTATGACTTCAATTGTGTCTAAATTAGTTCTTTAGGATTCAGTTTTAGATGGCGATGAGGAAAGCGTTTTAAACGTGGTAGAGTCATGCTGCAGTTATATTAGTAGTATAGTTGTAGCACGAATGGGTCGACTCCACCGAGGAAGGCCCACGCTCTCACAGAATACCAACGTAAAATAATAGCTTAATGCTGCTGTGTTTTGTATGGTGAGTGTAGAGAACCGGAGACCCTTTTTACTGGAAACGAGGCATTCCATCTAAGTCTTCACGGATGACAACGCATCTGCATTTTGATTCGTAATTAAGGATAGATTTAGATGTCTATGGGCCACAGCAAACACTTACCATCAGGTGGACTGTGTGCTCTTTCGCCATCCTATCCTATAAAAGAAAATGAACTTACTACTCGTACATCTTGAAGTCTTGCAATAGTATGCTGGGGTTTGGATTTAAATTTATTAGCTATTCCAAAATAAAAAGTTAAAATTTTATTAGGATACTCTCTATTCTTTTGATTTCACTCATTTTTCGTTTATATACTCCATTCTTATAAATACATTTATAAGTTTATTGAGAAGTCTGTTAAGGTTTTTCTTTCCACATATTATGTAATAATAACTTTTAGATAGTGATAAAAAGTCGTCCAGACAGAGAATATCATTTTGAAGCTTTAGTATCAGATTAAAAAAAAATTTGACAAACGAATTGCTTTTCTTACGTCGAAGAAATAAATATTCAATTTAATTTCAATAACAGTTTGATTAAATTTGTTATTTGCAAATATCTAATTAATATTATCAGGCGTTACTTTGCCGAAATTTATTACATTAAATGTTTAGAGGTCAAACACGAGTCGTAATGTAGACGGTGGTGTAACTTTCCTAGTGTAGTGAGATTAGTGGTAACGGGGATAGGACATGCTATTGAGGGAGTGTGCGAAGTGCTCTTCAAATTAAGTAAGACACATCATTTGTTTTATTATGGGGATCTTAGCCAATTATTTTAACATCTTTCAAAAAAATCTCTTTCACTCGAACATTAATTTTAAAAATAGTGAGACAATAATTCTCATCAAGATATTGTTTAATAATTTTAACTGACATAAATGCAAATTGCCTAGAATGCTGTGTATTTCTTAGTATTTTTTTGTACACAAACACACCGTAGGGAAACCAAACTCTTTTATCACAAAGGATGTGCAACACTTGTTAATGGAATGCGTCTCGCGCGAGACGCAAAGAGACGTAGATGAGGGAACTGAACAATAACGAACGATGAAGGTTCATTTTCGCGACACCTCTTGCGACCAACTCGCAAGAAATATATTCAGTTTGCAAATAAAATTCTATTTTTATGCTCAGGAAATATGATAAATATCATACTTGCAGTTTATATTCTCACTATCACGGTTTTTTTCAAATCAATACAGTTTCTATATAACAACAAACTTTTGACACTTACGCGAACATTATACATTATTAGACTTAAACTACAGTTCCGTTACAGCCTATTGCAGTACACTTCTGAAAATAGACCTCCCCTGTAGAATGCCTCATAGGGGGGATATTTGCCATGGTTGTCACGTTGGCAAGCGGGTTATCAACCACTGTTTTTATTTTTATTTGTTATTAGGAAAACGCTCCCGCCCATCTCTCGATTTGTTATCCTCTGTCGCTTCTCATGCTGCAACACGGTGAAATGAAGGTAGCGGGGGTTAATTGTGGCATTGTAACGACGAAACACCTCGGAACCCCGATGACCATAGTTCAAAGTACATTTAAAGTACTCGAAACGCTGGGAATATAAAACACCTTAATATACGCGATAGTACTCGCAGCTTGGTCGTGTATTTGTATTCACTTCTTACCCTTATAATTCTTGTTGTAAATGATGCTGTACTTTCTTAGTTAGAACTATGTGTAACCGTTGTATATCTATCTTTCTCTCCTTCATTATTCTCCACGTTTGTATATAAAGCCAATTCAGGTTTTTTTGTACGTATTTTAACAAAATTTCCTGTTGTTTACTTACGTTGCTATCCATGTTTTGAAGAAGAAGGGAATGATGGCGCCTTCTATATAACTGACACCATGTTGGAATACGACATTGCCTTACAAAGCATCAAGATAAATGGCAGTTGGAGCGCCAGTTATTTGTTTTAATAAATTCACTTCTTTGAAGCGGTGAATGTTTTCCTAAACATTTACAATGGCTAAGAGTATTGTGACGGCGTTGTCGTTGCGCAACTAGCGTAACACACCGAAGCCTAAATCGCGCTATCAAAATTCCGAATCATAAACAGTATATATAGAACATCTCCGAACTATCTCACGGAGTATTGGCCGCTCCTCGGGCAGAACACCTTGCCCGGCGGGAGATCTCCCCATTTCCTTCCACGGCCCCAGTGGTGACCACCCGACGTGATCTGAACACGTAACCAACCACCTACGGTAACTACGACTTCATCATTGTCATAAAGTACCCCATCCATTCGCTCCCGAGCAGATATTGTCCGCAGTCTTCATATCCTGCAAGCCATCTAACTTCACAAGGTTCATCGCAGCACAGCAATAATAATGCTTCCTGTTCCTTCAAGCTACTCTCTGCGCTATACAGTGTTCGGCACGGCTCTGAGCCTTAGCTCGCCTCTGTTTCACGGCACTCTCGTGGATTGTTTGCCTTGTTCTCGATTCACCGCAGACTACAAGGCAATCTCCTGGCACTTGCACATTCGTCGGCAAAGAGGTTGCAATATCGACCTCCGATCTGAGCAGGGGGGGTGATATGGCGGCGCTGTCGTCGCGCCACTAGCGAAACACACCGAAGCCTAAATCCCGCTATCAAAATTCCGACTCATAAACAGTATATGTAGAACATCTCCAAACTGCCACATGGAGCGTTGGCCACTCCCCGGGTAGAACACCTTGCCTGGCAGAAGATCTCCCCCATTCATTCTTCTTCAGAGACTTCTCTCGTTGGTTGATATTATTCAATCATAGTTTTGTCAATTCTGTGAGTATCAACGTGCAAAAATGGCTTTCCAAATATTTACAAAGTATATTGATTGATATAATATTATCAGGATCTTGGCAATTATTGTTAACGTGTTCTCCCAGTCTTTATGCATCTCGGAGTCTGGTCCTCCGCTGTCACAAATATTATCATAGGATCCCAGTTTTCAATATTTACCTTCATGTTTTTAAGTCGATGCAAATAATCGAACGTTGTATCTATTAATTTTTGATATGACTTAAAAAATTAACGGCTATCTTCTTTTGTAAAAAAAAGCTTTTTCATGACAGCGTTCGTTTATTACCGAAATGTCTTTTTGATATGTCCCATGCTTGTTCATAGTTCGAATCTGTAACTTGTACATATTTTAATTGTGACGTAGTTTCCCCATTAAGGCTTAATAGGTTTTTAAACTATGTAATTTTGCACATTATTAGCGTCACGTTATTGTAAACAAGTATATTAAACAAGTCATGAAATGATAACTTATTGGGATACTAACAAATTTTAGAACTCAGTTTTCAAAGTAATGTATATTTCTTTATTTTCATAAAACTCTTCCTTCGCAATGTCCGGTATTTGATCTTTTTTCCTCTAGATATATTGCATATAATTTGGTCGTAATATTCTTTGTATTCCCTATACTTTTCTAAATATTTAAGGTGTAGTTCGATATAACTTCGTACAATCTTATTTTTGGGCAATTTTTAAGATTAACTTGTATTTTATTTATATTTATTCTCGGTTTTCAACTTTAATCAATGCCTTTTCTACTTTTGTCGACAATTTACACAAAGTTAGACGAAAAAACTTCAATCGCAGAAAAACAATGAAATTTATCAGCTATAAATCATACAACTTGTCAGCAAGTATATACCATCCTCACCATCTAGATGCTTGGCGGTCCTCCACTGTGCATTTTACAGGTAGTTTTCTTCCACGTAACTTCTCTGTGGATTTGTTTACCACCGCCAACTTTTCCGGACTTTACAATTTAGAGAGCTTCAGAAAAAGAGCTTACTCCTTTCTAAAAGACCGGCAATGCACCTGCAAATCTCCGGGTGTTGCGGTTTCTCATGGGCGGCGATAGTCACTTACGATCAGGTGAGCCGCATGTTCATTTGCCTCCTCTTCCATAAAAAAAACTAGTCGACATTTTTTCTAATCTTTCGATTTCGGGCAGCCGCAGACGATCTATTGGACACTAAATTAATGTATGATATAATAAGAGTATGAGATTTATAAACAAATACAGAGCTAGTTATATGAAATATATTACTTATTCACACATAAATATTGTGCAAATATGACTTTAATTAATCTGGTCATTCAAAAGTTACACGATCACTAACAAACACATTTTAATACTTAGATAGACGTGAAAAATAATCTATATCTTTTTATATGCCTTTTGGGCATACCAATCTCGTTTTACAAAGATAGCGGAGAAAAGATGTTAACGACATTATTTTTGTAGTATAAGAGTGGCAAACGAGCACACAGTTCACCCGATGGTAAGTATATGATGTAGCCTACATTCACCTTCGTCTATCAACATAATTTAGATGCGTTATTACTGATGATTGAGATTGTATGACTTCTTATTAATAAAACCATCTCTGGTGCTAGTCGTCAGAATACGGAAGACTTCAGCATTATGTTGATATTTCACGCTGACTGCAAGCATTCTACCTTAGTAATTGGATGACAAAGCACTTACCAGTGGGTGCGGTGTGTGTTCATATAATACCCTTAAATACATTTAAACAGCACTATATTTATATCTATGAATTTTTATTAATAGAAAATTAATTTTTATTTTCCATTTTGTAGACACTTGAAAGTCCGTTTTACAAAACCACTTCAATTTATAACACAATTAAAAATCTTATTCGTTAAATTCAGAGACGCAAGTGGCGTTAAAAAAGACGTAAGGACCCTTCGCAAGTTAAGCGTTCCCTTGTAATTTCTATTTCAGTTTTCACGAAGGTGTTAATAATAAAATATAACGAAGCAGTTCATAATGGTCGAGAGTACTCAAACTTTTTTTGATTCCTTGTATTATTCACTTACATATTTCTTTAGTGAAGAAACTGTGGGAGCGAAGTGTTGGACGATCCTAACTTGGTAGAGTGACGACCCGGGAAGACTTGAAGAAGTCAATGGATGCCGATGACTTGCGAACTTGTTTTGTGGTATTTCTTGTGGGAGGCCTATGTACAGCAGTTGACTTTAGAAGAGCTGTATAGAGCTATATAATAATAATATAATATTAGACTAGCTAACTTATAAACAAACTTAATTACTACAGCAGCACAGATGGGGTGACAAACTAGCACACAGACCACCTGACGGTAAGTGGTTGCTGTGGCCCATAGAGATCTACATCTATCCACGATTACGAATCAAAATGAAGATCCGTTGTCACCCACGAGAACTAAGATGGAATGCCTCCTTTCCAGCAAAATAGGGTCTCAGGTTCTCTACACTCAGCATACGAAACACAGCAGCATTAAGCTACTATTTGACGCTGGTATTCTGTCAGAGGGTGGTTCTTCCCCGGTCGAGCCGAACCATTCGTACTACAACTATACTAGTAATATAACTGCGGCACGGCTCTACCACGTATAAAGTATGGTTTATATAGTATTGAATATTCTTACGTCACGTTAGCAAATTGAGTCACATCTTTAAAGACGTGCTGGTTTCTTGCTTAGCAGGCGGTAGGTGACATCTTGATGGCACGGTGTTGAATGTTTTAAGTTATATGCTGTTATTTGCTTAGCAGGCGTTGCTGTATGGCAGGTGACTTCCTGATTTCTTGCAGGATCTCGATAGGCACATGTAATTCGCCCTTGCTCTACGATGCTTATAATTGATAATATTATATTTCATGCAAAAAAAGAGAAAAATTAGAAATTCGTTAGGATACTATTTTTTTTTCAGCCTATTACAAGTTCATGACTGAACATGGGTTGCCCCAAAACTAATTGTCGCATAGAGGAGATAATTCTTTTAGTAGCCATTTTTAGTGGATTGGCAAGCTCAGTATTTAATATTAACTTAATCTTATCAGGCAGATTCTGCTGCCTATCTTCTTTTTAGTTGTCCTTTGTCGCCACTTCGACGCTCAAGGGATGATACGACCGAAAGGATTCCAGATTCTTAAATGTTGTGGGAAATGTAATTCAGTGAAAAAGACAAAATAAATAAAACATCACACTTTCAGTGATACAAAAGCCTGATTTTCAAAAGCATCTTATACTGTATATATCAACAAGCTGTTAGTCGAAAACCTTACTTTTCTTGCACTTGATATTATGCTACCAATAACGCGTTTATTCATCTATCATAATATTCCCCTATTTCAAATTCATCTTGAAAATTCTAAAGGAACCTAAAGCATCGAAAGTTTTCTTGTTCATGAAATCCTGTTACATATGAATTTAGTATTTTAAAACTTATATTACTAATAAAATGATTAAGAACGTTTAGTATTGTAGTTTTATTCCACATGTTTCTTGCATAAACATTCTATGAAAAAAAAACTTGTTTTATAATAAGGAATCATATTTTCTCAAATTATTTGAAATATTTTCTATTTTAGTGAGTATTTTACATTACAGACATTCGTTTTTAAAGTCTAGACACGCTAAAAACGTTTTTAGCACGACAATAGCTCTAACCCATACAATTATTACCACATTACAAGTTAACGTAGAATAGAACACCTACTTAAACCGTGTAAAAACAAAAATAATTACTAAAAAGACTGTGGCTTTAAAAGTATCTGCTCTATAAATAATTATTTAATTATTTTTAAAACGTTACCCCCACACTAGGACTTTCTCCTGCGTCATGGGGGCAGTTTACAAACACAAATTTCACAAAGACAAACATCCAAACTCGGAGCAATTACTTGTAGGACATACAAATATTTGTTCCATGTGGGATTCGAACCCGCGGCCCTTAGCGTTGTAACTCATTCCTAAGCCACTGCGCCATGGAGCTAAAATCTATCTATGTCATCTAAAAGTATTGATTTAAAGTCCATGTAAAAAAGGTACCAGGAAGCTATTCTATTCCTTTGAGAATGTCACTATGTCTTGTGTATAGGCGTGCGTGCGTGCTTGCGTGTGTGCGTGCGTGAGTGCGTGCGGGCGTGCGTGAGTGTGAGCGTTCGAGTGTGTTTGTCCACACACACACAAACACACGCGAACGCATGCACGCACGTGTGTGTGTGTGTGTGTGTGTGTGTGTGTGTGTATGTGCGTATCTGTGTGTAAATTTTGAACGACTTGAGCGATTAGAACGAACTTGGTGGCACTCGAAAGAGTTTTAACAAGCTTAGTTTTTTGATATTTTTGGTAGATTTTGAGAAATCTCAAAAACAATATTTTATATAAATGTTTTTTGGGAATAACTTTTAAATAGATATAACGATCAATTTCAAAGTATAATCAACTCTTAAAACGTAGAAAACGCTTCAGAAGAAGTAAATGCGTTTAAGAGAAATTGATGATAAAAAATTTCGAAAAAAGTATTTTTTTTTCACATAGCTTATGAATTCATAGTTAAATCGTTTGTTTATAATACATCATACTATTTTTCTTAGAATACCTCGTCGATTACCACCAATTAAATCGAAATTGGTTGATCCGTTCAAAAGTAATTGTTGTCAAAATAATTCAAAAAAGTGTAGTTTTTTTATAACAGCGAAATTTCTGCTCGGATCGGTTTTGATGTAATGTGTTTACTTAAGATCATAAAAATATTTGTCGAGCGTTTTGATATCAAACAGAGGAGTGTACAAGAAATGGCCTGCAGGATCAACGGTTTGTCAGATTTTTTTATTAACGCAGGATTTAGTAAATGTTATAAATAAATAGGTAAAAATTGTTTATTTCAGATAATTTAAAATCCATATGTGGGTTAGTAGTTTAATAATTATAATAACAAGGTACAGGAAAACATGGTTTGCTGAAGCCGAGGGAAAAAAGTAATACCCTGTGCCGAGACAAACCATCACGAAGGTGAATAGGGCTCAGTGATCAGTCTCTGCACAAGACGTTACCACAGCAGCGATATATACCTGTCCGCTACGGTCTTCAGAATGCCGTTGTGTCTGGCTCGTACTCTGCTAATAAGGGGTGAGTTTTTTTTTCGTGTAATGGCATTAAACCCATCCGTTTGTTATGCCGCAAACATCCCTAATGCACTACAAAAACGAGGCAGTCTCAACAGCATCCTGAATATATTTTTATATTGGATGCATAAGGTTTCAAGCAATCTTTTGGTGTATTTAACCCACAGGCTCCCCATTTCTACGCTCTGGCAGTATGCTTTAAAAAACGTAACATTAACCTGCGATCCAACATATTACCTCTAAGCGTTAGAGCCCTACGCTCCTTCTCAATGTCCGCATCATCTTTAAAATCACCAGTAACAATATGTGCCACATATTTAAATTTAGTGGAACGTTTCACGTTCATGCTATTAATAAAGTTACTCACATTATCTGCAATATTGTGACGTTTACCAGCGGCCTCAAGGACCATGTACTCTGTTTTTTTGACATTGTATGTGAGCCCATGCTCAGTAGCATACATCTCATATACCTTTAAAATTTCTCTGAGGCCACCCACCGTTGGCCTGAGCAGCACCATATCGTCAGCGTAACTAATATTATTAATGCGTACGGCACCTATGCCACATCCGACGCGTATGCTGCTCACCTCCACGAGAGATTGAGCGACGTCGCCCTCCCCCCCCTTGCCTCACCAAGCACTCTAACACGTATCCATCCTACAGACAATCATCCCACTTTACTAAGTTGGTTTGGTTGGAATATCAAAACCTAAATATTTCTAGCAACTCAGCCGGTACAACACTTCCCGCTAACTTCCTATAAAGTACCTCATAGGACACAAGGTCATAGGACTTGGAGAGGTCAAGGAAACATGCGCACACCGGCGTCTTGCGATTTGTGTAGTATTGGACAGTGTGCCTTAGGCTCAGGATTACGCTTACAGTGTCCAGGTCCAGTCCAAGTGTCCAAGTGTCCAAGTCCAGGTCGCCAAGTCTCTTAATTCCGAGCGTATAATAATAGTAATTATATAATACACACCCAACTGGAGAGAATAGTAAAACAGTGACGTTATATCACCAAAACTCTTCACCGCTGCATTGGAAAACGTTTTCAACCAACTTCAAAAAAGGAGCGGCTTCTCAATCCACCCCTCCCCACACCACCGAGTCTTATACGTGGAGGCCATGAGACCAGGAAATAAGGAGCACTCGAATGCATTCACTTTCCTGACCCCAGTAGCAGATCTGGTCGATGGCTCTGCCGCCAACCAAGTTTCAGCTGCGAAATTTAGGAAGAGCGGTACCTCGAAACCGTCACTTCCCTTACCCCGGAGTGTCACCACTACCGCATCGGTGGTGCGACCTCGCGAGAATCGAGGACGATCACTATCCTCCGCGACTATCGTGTGGTGCATCGCCATACCAGCACTGATCTTCCTTCGCGACTCCACCTCGACTGTGGTGATAAGGAGAGAAGCCACTCCTCCCGCCGCAGTTCACCAACTTACATCCGAAGTGGACTTGCCAAGCCCACTTGGATTGGCCACTTTGGGTTAACCTTATGGGTTTCTCTTAGTTCTTCGCTCGTGACTAAGCCACAGCCGTTAAGCCACCAAGAAAAGCTGATAACCCATTTGGGGGCGAAGGTGACACCAAACCCACCAAAGACAAATTGTTCGACTTGATAAGTCAAACTTTGACCAAGAGGTCGATCGGCGAATTGAAGACGGCTGGGTAGCGACCGACTAACGAACGTCAACCGACCGTTGTCGTAAACGCAGTTTATCGGTAAGGTACAATGGTCAGAGCAAAGCCAAATGCAAGATCTCGTGTATTCAGAGTAAATTTAACAAAGGCGTAAGTGCCTACAAGCTGCAGTTGCCAAAAGACCGCGACGTCTGCGATATGCTTATGTTTATTATTTATTTAGCTTTCCTCGATATGAGTAGATTATAAAGTTCAATGGATGCCAGTGACTAGATTTTACTACATATCATTTCTTTCCTTATTTTTAAACGTTACCTAACGTTACCTACTATGATTTTCTCTTGTATCTTGGAGCCAGTTTACATACATCAATTTCACTGGGACAAACATTCAGAACGGGAATAATTATTTGTATGATTCGAACCCCCGGTCCTCAACGCCGCAACCCATTTCTAAATCACTGCGCCACTGGGCCGTCTATAATATAATGACGATATATCATAGATAGCTCCATGGTGCACTACACGTGATGTAATATAATGATATTACAAGAATTTAGATCATACCTTAAATTAACACGGTGGATACTCTTCACCTGGGGAAATTGTCACGGTCGGTTTCCCGTGTAGTTTCTATCTCAAAGCAAATAACAAAACATTTACCTTTTCGTCAGCAAATTAAAATTGTTATATCAAAGTAAGTCTGATGCATTGTAAAGATTGTATAATATAGTTTACAGTAGCAAATGAATAAAAAGAGACCAGTGATGGGTAAACAGACCTCGGTCGTCACTAAAATAAAATAAGTAAGGAAATTAAATCAAGGCAAGAACCCGTTGTATACAGTTCTGGTACGTAAACACATAGAAGATTGGCATCTTTAATTATATCATACCCAGCATAATGTGAATGTTAATTGACCCGCGTTCATCGCATATTATTGTAAACATCAAAGAATTAACCTGCTTGCGTATTCCATTTGTAATTTTTAATATGTTTCGTAGAACCATTGCAGCAATTTACCAATTGTGTAACAGAAAAGTTAATAAAACATTTTTGAAATATGTACATACATAAACTCTTACACCTGTAACCCAGAAGTGTACGCAGAGACTACAAAAATTTAACACGATCTTGACATATCTCTCTCATTGCTTTCACATTCGTAAAATTTCTACACATTCCTACATGTTCGTCATTAACTACATAATACTCTTTTCTTCTTTTTTGGTTAACTGAAATATATTGCCAATTTGGTTAAACTTACGTCTAAGGCTTCCCACTTTACTACTCATTCACTTTTTTTGCTTTATTCGGGGTTACATCAAGCGGTTTTTCGTTTATAAGACCTGCTCGGTAGTAAAAAGTAGTAGATTCTATTACTTAAAGTATAGTAACAGTTCTACTGTTAGGCACAGACCTCCTCTCACTTCTAAGAGAGTTTTAGGGCAAGGAAGTATCCGCCAAGTTGCCCCAATACATGTTCGAGGACTTCACATGTCTCTGCAATATTTAATTACGCCGAGTACGTGGTAAATCAACACTTAAAATTGCAAATGACAATTTAATTGGTACCGGCGGGAATTGAACTGGGGTTGCTCGCGTTCTATGAATTTTAAAACGAACACTAAGCCCCGAAACTACCACGGCATTGCATATTATAATATAATAGACATATATCCACTTCTCTATCTTCTCTTTAAGATGAATATAATCAATAGCAAAATAACTTAAGCAATTAAGAAATGATGTAATTCCTTGGTAAATTATAAAAAGTGAAGTAAGACACAAGCCACCTCTTTTACAGGAGAGATTTTGGTAAGGAAGAGAGCATTCTCAATATTTTTCTTTTGTCAGATATTTTTCCGCTTGTTCTCACGTTTCCTTCGACACGATAAATCGTCATTTAATATTCAAATTAACAATTCCATAGATGCTGTTGAATACAAACTTTGTTTGCTCGCCAGTTGTAAAATTTAAAGCGAGCTTATTGAATAGATGCTAACTTACGGCAAGTGCCCTGTGTTCCTTGTTAAATTATAACAAGTGACTGTATTGTATCAACATTCATTGGCCTAGTCACGTAGAATTTTCATATCTTCTTTATTTCTTTGAATTATCTTTATTCAAAGAAATGAAGAAGATTTATGTATACGAAATATAATATATTGTATATGTATTTTTGTAACACTCCCGAAAACGAAGACAGACTATAGTACTGACGATACCGTTGACGATGGGACCGGGTTAAAAATCGGCCGCAATGAAAAAAAATCATCCTTTCACAATATTTTATTAGCTTTATTCGCGCTCCATCATGTTAGTACAGCTAAATGAAACAATAATTTCATAAAAAAATCATGAACCTACTGAAAAAAAAACCAGCAGTGAAAAT
>DWHP01001729.1:0-15519 GCA_018247895.1 Parnassius honrathi | reverse complement strand
TTTTTATAGTATTTATTTCTAAATTGTCATTAAAAGACATTTAAGTAGTAGTTATTATATTATTATATTTATATTTAAATCTCTTTGTTGTCATCCGATTCTGAGCTATGTTCAAAATTTCAAGTTTCTAGCTCATCGGGAAGTGCTCGAACTTTGTTTTGCAAGATTCCAGAGAGATACAGACAAACAAGAAAGTGGCTTAATAAAAACGTGATGAAATACCTACAAAAATTGATGACTTTTCGATTTAAGTAGGTGTTACAATTCTAGTTATTTAAAGTGAAATATCAAACGAATATTTGAAAATATTGTAGAATGTACAAAATAAATGTAACGCCGGGCTCCAAGCAATCTCCGCTGCAGGAGCACAGCTTACATCGCGTCTTACGACCGTACGTATACTGGAGTTTCCCAATGCGTAATCCTCAGGGATTGAGCCCGTCGCTTCGCTTTCTAGAAAAATCCAATGTACGAAGAACGCGTACCGTAAAAATAACTAAACGTGATACAAAGTCTCGAAAATGTGGAAACATAGCTCATTATACCATATATTCGACTGCTGAAGGGATTGTGTTTTATCGATTCGAACTCATTCGCGTATAGGTTCTACATTTATTTCCTCTTTTCCATGGATGTTGTTCACACATGATTTATTTGTACCGACGTTGAGGCTTCCATGCCAGTCAGTAAACCAAAATAATGGCTACATACATTTGCCATAGATAATTTTAATATATGTTTTTTTTAATATAATTAGGGTGACAAATGAGCACACAGGCCACCCGATAGTAAATGGATGCTGTAGCCCCTGGAGATCTACATATACCCTTGATTAGAAAGCAAAATGCGGATGTGTTGTAACCCCTGAGGACTTATATGAAATGCCACGCGTCCGGTAAAAGGGTATCCGGTTCTCTATACTCACCATACGAAACAAAGCAAGATTAAGCTGCTATTTTACGGTGGTATTCTGTGAGAGCGTGGTCCTACCCCGGTCGAGCCCACCCATTCGTGCTACAACCATAGTATAGCTGCAACACGCCTCTACCATGTAAGGTGTGCACAACAGTGTATAACTAATCAAGAGAATAATGTACTGATTTACTAAACTTCTGAGTTTTCCCACTCAAGATTGCATCATCACTTTCCTTTCAATGACATCGTACTATCTTAAAACTCATGGAAAAAAATTATGACTTTTTATATAATGATTTCTTCAATTTGCGCGATCATTAAACATTGAATAAAACTATTATTTGCGGATGTTATCTCGTTTAATTACTACTTTAACTTGTTTTTATTATCCCGACGTTTCGGGTGCTTTACAGCAACCATGGTCACGGGGAGGGGGGGGACTGAGATGTTTGACGTCCCAATGTCATAGTTATATAAAATAAGTTAAAAGTGGTAATTAAACACGATAAAATCCGTAAATAATAGTTTTATTCAATGTGTAGTGTTCGCGTAAATTTAAGAAATCATTATGAATTTCTTAGAATTTTTGAACCTTTGGATTTTGGTTCGGCCGAACGTTGTGGCGATAGCCGATTAATCGGCTTCGGCCAGAAATCGACCTTCTATCGGATACTAATCGATATAAACAAACAAACCATAAATCGCACTATTGAAATTTTCGTATAACGGTGCAATATACACACTCCATTACACCAAAATGAGTACTGGCCGTTCCCTGATTAACACCTTGCCCGGCGGGAGATCTTCCCTTTTTCGCACACGTACTAATTTGTAACTACTGCAATCATCGTAACTATGATAGCGTGACTTACGCACACAATGACATAGATGTTTATGTATAGCTGCTTCGTACCGGCAAGCAAAAGTGACCCTACGCGTTGAAGTAATATGTACTAGAACAGACATAGCGAACAAGTTCTGTGCAGCAGTGCGGGGCGCGTGGCAGGAGGCACAGAGTAACTTTTTATAGCACAGACTAAGTAAGTTTGAGCCCCTGAGATCAACGCGTGTTGCGAACGATCAAGCCTCGGTGTCTCTCCTAGTACGTAGAACATATTATCTCACTGATGAAAGAATCCTATACCATTGAAGTACATCCAAGATGGAATCCGTCACCCCTGTTAAATGAAGGAGCGTGTAGGTAATTACCGACAAAACACTTCCGCGTTCACTGTTTAGGCTTGTTTTGGATAGAGATAGGCTTTGGATACTCCAGGATCCTGATTTCAGGTATTAAATCGAAAGCAGAGGTAAATACAGATCTCCCTTCCCTCTGGACAGCTATCGATCCTTCATTGGTCCTCCGCTTAATCAGAGTGATGTACGGAGAGTTTATACCATTTGTTATGTATAATAAGATATTTTACATAAATGTGAGCAAATAAATTCTTGAATATTTAAATCCCTACACGACGTCTGGTTAGTTTTTTTTTGTTTTTTCATATCAACATTACTAATACTACCTTTTACCACTTCTGGCGGATTCGAACCAACGACCTTTTGAGTACTGTACCACTGTTGCTTCAACTCGTCTGTTTAGTAGCGACCGATCGGTTACATCTCATTCGGAAATAGCTGATGCCTAAGACGCGTCACCCCTACTACCATGGTCTTATTCCCTGTAAGAGGATCCGCGACTGTTAAACCCAAGTAACTATTTTCCGACCTAGTACACAATTGAAATAAGTCTTTTAACTTAACGGTCAGATTTAAAGGCCATCCGGTACGAGTAGATAGCCGGTACGAGCAGTCGCGGACTGTGTGGCGTGTGGTGCACCTTAGTCATCAGATATGATAATTCACACGGAGCCCTCTTTGTTTGAAGTTCGCTGCAGTTGCAGATGTCCACGGGCTGCAAGAGCCATCAGGTAGGCTGTAAGTTCGTTTGTCTCTTTAATTTTATCAAAACAAATCCGAGGGCGTGTTGGGAACGCTCGGCAACACACGCTATTGATTCAGAAGCAAACTCAAAATTTATGTAAAACAATATGGTCTAGACTCAACTTGGTCTAGACTAAACTTTAACATTGCAGAGTTGGATGGAATAAAACAAATTTTACGGTTATTATCGCTTTTAATTGTTTTAATTCCCGACGTTTCGGGTGCTTTGGCAACATCCAGGTCAGGGAGGGGGGACTTAGAAATTAGTTTTATTCCACGTGTAGTATTCGCCGTTAATGTAAGGAATCACTATATTGTTAGAGTTACAACTAGAGATACTCTTTGAATTCGGGACTTAGTGTCGTTAGTGGCTCGCTCGAGTTGTATTGGAATCGCTGAGTCATTCAGTTTCTACGCCCACTGAATAAAATTTATCTCAATTCAGTTCCAAATTCGTGTCTTATTTTCCCAACAATTCGTAGTTTTTCACCGACATAAAACATCTGAATGCCACTGTCGTACGTGCCTGGTTTTTTTTTTCATTTTTCCCTCGCATCTAGAGCTGCGTCCACTTTTTATAATGCTTCAGTGGAATAGAAACGGGCCATTGTACGGATTTGGCCGCGGTTAACGAAAAAAAAAGCGGCGATACAATCTGAAAATTGAAAGAGTTTGCACTTGAATGTGTGCCACGCGAGCGTGGCGTGTGATTTAGTGTGAGTACGCATTAACGATGATTTAGTATGCGTGTGTGTGAATTTTTTAATGCTTGAATTCAACAGTCATGGATTCTTTAAAAAAAAGTTACTCCTTGCACTAGGTATATTTACTGTATCGTTAGGGAATTCTTAATACATCAATCTGCACATGTACAAACATTCAGATCCAATATATTATTAAAATTAAAACAGATAAGTACAGAAACTAACTGGTAGTCTCCTTTTCTATCTAGCAGTCCGTCTAGGTCTAGGTACTCTTTCCTATTTTTACGCTAAATAGCAAAGACTGCACTGCTGTGTTCCCGTCCGTAGGCTACAGAGAGCCAGTAGGTATAATTGCTGGCTGTGAGGCGTTCACAAGTGACAACTTGGCTGCGGGTGTACCACTTGCCATGAGGTAGACTGTAAGTTCGTTGATCACTTTAGTTTTATAAAGAAACCCTACCATATCCTATCCAGTGCTAATCAGTAAGTTTTAACTAAAGTTTATCCTACAAATATTTGTTTCCAGTGAGGGCTAGCTTCCAGCCATTAGTAATAAAAACTGACATTTACACGTATATAACTATAGCCCTAAATTAAGCATTCCTTATTAAGTTATATAGTTTTGTACGTGGTAGAGCCATGCTGCAGTTATATTAGAAGTACAGTTGTAGTACGAATGGGTCGGCTCGACCGGGGAGGGACCACGCTCTCACGGAATACTAGCGTAAAATAGCAGCTTAATGCTGCTGTGTTTCGTATGGTGAGTGTAGAGAACCGGAGACCCTTTTTACTGGGAACGAGGCATTTCATCTCAGTTCTCAGGGCTGGCAACGCATCTGCATTTTGATTCTTAATTGATGATAAATGTAGATGTCTATGGGCCTCAGCATCCACTTTCCATCAGGTGGACTGTGTGCTCGTTTGTGATTCTATAAAAATAATTACATAGGAGTCTTGGTTTATATTCAATCACGATGAATTTGGTTGAGTGTTATGCGCGGCTGTGATAGTTTACAGACAAATAAGGGGCATGAATATTTGTATGTCAGATCGTGCGCATGCGCGGGTTCGTGGGGTGCGTGCGGCGCGTGAGCGTGAACGGGCGCGCGGAGGACCTGGTGCGCGATGCGCAGGCGCACCGCGGCGTCGGCCAGTGCTTCCCGAACGTCGAGCGCGCCGCGTACTTCGCCGGTGAGTGCCGTCAGCTGTCACCCTGCCCGTTGCTTTTCTATTCAATCAGTATTCAAACATATAGTTATTTCTATATGTTTGAATATTGATTCTAATATCGCACTTAACGTGAACTACAGGGTGTTTGTTCGTGTCGTATAACGGCTCTATGCTGCAGTGGCTTGGCAATGAGTTGGACCGCTAAGGGCCACTGATCGAATCTGTAAACTGTCCCCACGGCATGAGAGAAAATACTAGTATCCTAGTATAGCCACAAGTAACACAAGTACATGCATAATACCTATCCATTACAGCTTATCACAAATCGACCGCTGAACATTGACCACCCCCATAGATTAATAGGGATTTGTCATAATCACCACGCTTGACAGATGGGTTGGCAAACGTAGTTTTATATGACTTTTAGTTACTAGTATTTTTGTTGTTACAAAAATACTAGCAGTATTTTTGTTGTTCCTCGTCTCTTATTTCGTTTCCCTCTGTCGCCACTTACAACACAAACACTGGTGTTACGTTGTGCTATGAGATGCTGTGGAGTAGTAGATTCTCTTACGTCGGTTACGATAGCTAAACCTGAGTTAATGTTCCTTTAGGCGGATATGGCCAGTATTTATTATTAAATTATTTCAATCTTTCATTACAGTGTACCAATAGTCCACTGCCGCACATAGGCTTTCCCGATATGTTGCCTCACAGGAGAAATATTTGCCACAGTTGCCAGGATTGGGTTGACAACCACAGTTTTTAGTTATGAGGATCTGTCACTGCTTACGTCCACTGGATGGTATGGGGAAGTAGATCCCCTTACGAACTACAACTACACGTTCCTACGTTTTCAATTTTTTCCTTTTTCTTAATTTATATTTCCTAGTCCTTCAGACAGGTTCGCAGTTGACTGACATAATCATTCAACTATAGTAAAGGGTCACTTGTCTATTTTATTTGAGGGTGGGGGTGTACTCATTTTAGCTCGCGAAGTACTCATGGGGGCTCATTTGAGGTAAGGAATCGCTCATCAGCGTATTCATCTCTCAATGCAAATCGCCTCCTTCTGAAAGTTTCTTGAAAGCCAGACATGTTGTTACTACATTCATTATATTTATAATACGTCTATTTGTTGTTACAATGGGCGATATTACTGGCTACGCCCATTGAAACCAAAATTGGATAATCAATAAAAATGCGTATGATTTTATTTTCACACGCAAGTATGTGATTTAAGTATTTCATATTCTATTATTCCAAAAATATGTTTGTTGTTTATAAATATTTTTTCCCAGTATCAACATCTCACTCATATAGATATTACTGCAAGATACATGATCTCGATTCCTACTTCAACTATTTTTTTATCGAGTCATTCGCTCACTCGCGACATGATTCGTTGTCAGTCATAAGCGAGATCGTGAACGAGTGAGATCGTACAAAGTTCAAATTCGAGTAACTCTTTTAATTTTCCATCAGGAGGACCTCAAACTCGTACTCTTAATTGCTATAGATTGTAGAGAAAGGTTGATTTTTCATTAAGATATATTTAATCATGATCAGGTGACGCTTACGCGGTGTGGGCAACTCGATGGTGGACCGAGGACATGGAGTCGGCAGAGTTGAAACTTCAGTTTCGTTCTACTTCGCCGAACGGTGTGTTGCTTGCCTCCAACGGATTCGTGTTGGAGCTCAAAGATGGCGCGGTAATAATTTGGTTTATATAATTTAGATGTAGAGTATACCATTAGTTATAAGCTTAAATAGGTATTGACATTTATGTATGACTTTAATGAGCATTATAAATAACTTTTTCATATGTGTGTGAACATAAGACTCTTTCGTCAAGAAGGTTTTGCCTTTATCGCCACGTGGCAGGTGGAGTGGCGATAATAGCACCAATTTCTCACATATGACGCTGCTCCATTTAAATTGTCTTCCAAAAACTTCGAATTCAAATTAGCTTAAAAACCAAGTTTGTTGCATTCTAAGGAAACCAAAACGAACGAACGAACGAAACGAACCAGATCACACTCGGCTTCAAAAAATTTTCATCGTCATCATTGTCACAATCCACTACAGTTTCACTGCTGAACCAATCTCCCCCAAGGAATGCTGCAAAGCGCGGTTCTGAGCCACCTGCATCTGTTACCAAGTCGTCATTCCATCTAGTGGCGCCCAAATTTTCATTTGCCGATACGAGGCCGCCATTCTTCTTCTCAATCGGTTTTTTTTTTATAGAATAGTGGGCAAATGAACACGCGGCTCACCTGATGGTTAAGTGTCGACCGCCGCTTATAAACAACAGCAGTACCAGGGGTATCGCAGACGCGTTGCTAGCTTTATAAAAAGGTTGCCAGTTCTTCGAGCTACATCGCCAGCCTCTTCTGATTACTGATTGGATGGGCTATGTCGATTACTCCGGGTCTATTGCGGATATCCTTATAACGAAGAAATTTTTTTGATCACTAAATTTTACCCTGGATTTACCTTTTAGTCTTTATCCTTGACAGGCAAGCGATTGTAGTACCAGATCTCTCGCACCTTTAACACTGCTGTTCATCCTCGGTCCAGATATTTTGTATTCCGTTATATAGCTGTAACATTTTGCTAGAATTCCGGGCTGGAGATCAATCAGGCGCAGGGCCAATGGCTTACCATGCTTTCCGAAGCAACGGGGGTAAACACCGCCAATTTTCTGATTGTGGATGTTGCTGAGAATTTTTTGACAGAAAAACCTCATGACCGGCAATCGCGTTTATGATAACTAGACCAATATAGAATAATGAGACGGTGCTTGCACATACGCAGGTGGTACTGAGCGTGGGCGAGGCGCGAGTGACGTCACTGGCAACGAGCGGGCGCGTGGCGTGCGACGGCACGTGGCACAGCGTGCGCGCGCGCGTGTCGCACTCCGCCGTACTGCTGGCGCTCGACACGGAGCCGGAGCAGCGCGCCGTGTCACCTGCCGCCTCCCCTGCCCCGCAGCACGCGCCCGCGCCGCTCCACGTCGCTGCGCTGCCCGGTTAGTTTGCACTGCATGTGTACAGGTGGTACTGAGCGTGGGCGAATGACGTCACTGGCAACGAACGGTCGCGTGGCGTGCCCATGTATACCATGCTTGAGCATGGTATAGGTACACGTCTCGAACGCCACCACTGCACCAGAGTAGCGCTTCGTATCGTGCAGCTTCCTTCATACAAAGAAGATTACAGATACGCTGTCAACCCTGGGAACTAAGATGGAATGCCTCACAACCAATAATAACATTTGCTCTATTAAATACACTCTTTAGCCGGAACACAGCACAGCGGTGCAGGCACTGCTGTAAAGAGGGTTGTACTTACCCAGACGGACTCAGGGGTGAGAAGTAAACACGATAAAATCGCGATTGTAACTCACTTCACGTCGTCCGGGCTATAAGCGGTAAGTGCTTATGGGGGTTTGCGATGTAGAATACACTAAATAGGAAAAGAATGGAGACGCGCTACACGGAAAACAATTCAAAACCTTATCTAAGTAATTAGGAAACGGAACGGGACCAAGCAGACTGCGCTCTGAATAGAGAAAGGTGGAAGGGCGGCTAAGAAGACTGCAAAGCGTATTCCACCACTACTCCACCTATTTACCCGGTAAGTATTGTAACCAAAGAAAGCGAAGAAAGGGCGAGGGTTAGCACCACGCGGCCTCGACACGACGTATTGCACGTTATCAGATTATCCTTCAAATTATTTTAGATCTAGATCTAAGACTGAAGAACTAGGATGTAGTATTAGAAACACGGAGACTTTCGTAAGTTTTCTACTATATGAAATTTAAGAGCCCAACTTAAATATTATTCAAGTAGAAAAAAACACAAAACAATACATAAACAATAAATTTCTCTTGATCGAATTTCAATCACGACGGCAAATCTCAACGGAGGACTAACCATATACGCGTGGGACAGTATTATAGTGCCCAAGTGTATGCGCAAGCACCGGTGTACTCTCTATTCCTTCACTCTCATAGTCCCATGGGAACGGTAATCTGATACGACCGGAGAGAGATCAGGCACAAGACCAAAGGCTTTAAGAGCTTTCCGAGCCACGGGGGTAAAACACCGCCAATTTCCCGAGTCCGGGTCGCCACTAAATACGTACGACCACTAGACCAAGATGGCATTCAAAATATTAAGTAATTTAGGCCCGCCAGACACTACATAAGGAATCCCGTTTTGCCTACAAAATTTTGAACGGAAAACTACCGTAGGTGTGACGGGACCTTGGTATTGATTTTGTATGGACTTGTTTGTTGCATTCGAAATCCCGAATCGGAATTCCAAAACGGAATTCCGTATGTACGTGGCGGGCCTTAGAGTGTAAGAATTCAAGTTTTGTTTTATAACTGATAGAAAATTAAATACGCCAAACTTCATTGAAAACATTACATTCCAGAAGGCGCTTCGGACACCACGGAAGGGCGGGAGAACTTCAAGGGTTGCATTCGCGACGTAAGCGTGGCGGGTCAGACTTTAGACTGGAGCGAAATGGAGTCGCTGCACAACGTATTGCTCGACTCTTGCCCCATACCGCAGTGAACGCAAGAACTCGCAGATAGGACTGGCTTTCAATTAAAACATGAAACATTAAAATTCAAGATATTTCACAGTTTTATAGCAATTGTACACACAAAACCGAGTGTAGAATGTAGAAATGCGTGCAGAAAGTTACAATATTATATTATCCCCTAACACTTCCGATCGCGTCCCGCGCTTGTCTGGTTTACTGTTAGCAACGTTTTCTTCTACACGTGACTTCGTGAAGCTGTCCACAATCTTTCTGCGCGCTTTTGAATTGGAAGTTGTTGATCTTTGACAGCCCAAATTTCAACATACTTCGGCGTTTTGAGATTTATGGTCCAATCCTTGTTTTAAAAATATTTATGTGTATGTGCGTGTGTGTGTCTGTATACTTTTTCGTCTCGTATATCTCGAAATGACGGTATTGTTTCCTAGCTAGGTACGATATATAGACTCTTAATTACATAGTCAAAAATGTTGAGTCGGCGCCGAAGACGTAATCCGTCTATTTGAAATATCAGGTTTGTTTTTTAAAGAAGTCAAATTTAGCAAAGACGACGGCGCCGCGGCTAATAGACCTCTTTCGTGGCTAAGATGTTTTAATCCTTTTTATACGTCTTTGATTAGCAACAGACTTCTTAAAACCCGAGAGTAGGTACTGAATATATGTGAAAAGTGCCTTATTTTTATAGATATAATAATCGTGCCATATCAAGCGTATGATAAATGATCTGAGATGCTGATTATGTATGTGTATAATAAAAAATTGTACGTGTAACGTACGAAGTGAAACTTCTTCACGACATATCACTCTATATTTTTCATAAGTAGATTATACTATAGTATACTCACGCAGTCCCGGCGCTGAAACGTTACAAAAAACATTGTAAGAAAACGCAACGTTCCAAATTTCACCACTACGTCGATAAAGAAGTTTCTCTTCAAAAATTTTAAGAACGCCAGAGTTTATGGGAATGAATTAAAATAACAATTCGCAAAATTGTAATTAATAAAAATCAAACGCTACATTATAAAAGCCTCGGCGCAACGAGTTGTACTCTCTTTTGACGTCACCGTTTTCAAAATATATAGTAAAAAAAATCATATAACATTAATATATTAGTTTACTACTATATAAACAATTGAAAATATTATAATAGTGCTGTAGTGATTACATGTAAGTAGAACGAGGCTATGCTAGAGGCTATAATGTAAATATTTTTGTTCTAATAACATCACTATTACTTAAAGTTGGTAACACTTAATACTCACTTGTGTATTGTGTAAATAGATTAAAAGTACTTAAAATGTTTGTGCAACCAGTATTCGTATAGTTTATAAAAATTGTAAATAAAAATAAATGAAGTTTTTGTGTTAGCTCTTGTATAATATTCAGTAAGTTTTATTGTGATTTCTTTTAAAACGAGCTAATCGTGAAGTGGGCAAAGGAATAATTATAGCTTTTTACAAAGAGTAAAAGTAGACAAAAGAACTTACGAAGTTTTTTCCACCCTTAGGGGTGGAATTTTTTCTCCAAATTTGTATGGGACCACCCCTGAAGTTATAACCTATTTAATAAAAAAAGAATATTCAAAATCGAGTCTCACTTGTGGAAGATAATATAATATACATACAAAAAATATACACTCGAATTGTAAACCTTTTCCTTTTTGAAGTCTGCTAAACAAATTAAATATAAATTATACATCAATTATTTAAAAAAAATATTAAAGTTTGCCTACTTTAAAATAATTGAAAAGCTTCAGATTACTCGTCAAATTACTAGAATGCGGGCCATTTTGTAATATAATAACAAATAGAAAACAGCTTTAATAGTTACGATTGCAAATCTGATTGTCATTAATGTAATGAATCACTCCGACGAGTTAAAAAAAACTACCTACAATCTAATTAGTATTTATAATTTAGAATCATAATTTAAATTTGTTTTTTTTTTCAAGTCAACCAAATGCATTGAAAGTGACATCAAAAACGAATGACTGGTTGTAATTTTTTTCTATATTTTGATTAGTCTGTATTTTCTAATAGTAATATTAAAAAGATATTGAATGGCCACATTCATAATAGCAAAATAATAAGCACCAATTTTCGCCACACTCGTCGGGTTGTTTTAGTGCACTTTGTCGTGTTCAATAGTTAAGTGTGTAAATATTAAGCATATTAAGCCTGTACATTATTATAACTAACAATGAAGAATACGTATTTATTGTAACATTTCGAAATAAAAGCCCAATGTGGCAATAAAAACATTTATTTATTCATACGTGTCCTTACATTACAAGAATCGCGGCAGCGCTCTATTGCGTGTCTGGGCACCAAAAGGCCATCTATGACGCATACACTCAACAACTCGTGCTGACTAGTATATAGGTTTTAACGTTTTACAAATATTGCAATATAAAACCGTCTAAATAACTTTTTTCTTCGCAAACTTTGAAACATAATAATTCTATGATATTATTCTAGATATTTGTAACTTTGAATGTTTTGCACATGCAACGTTAGTGCATTTGAAACGCAATAGAGCGTTTAGAACAACTGAACTTCCAGTACACCTGCTATCCCCTCAATTACCACGTCAAATTGTAAACGTCTTGTATGTTTTAATCTTCCTTTAAATTAATTTGATGACGTAACTTCAGGTTTCCGATTGAAGATGTAAAACAACAATAAAATCACCCAGCAAGTCTTTATTCTTTACAATAAACTTCATAATTATATGAACCTATTACAGAGGGACAGTGTTACAATAAATCTATAATTCTATGTTTTAATTACACTTAATATTACCAAAGACAAATTCAATGAATGACACATTAAAATTATAACCAGTTTGAAGGATATTATTTGAAATGGTTTAAAACTTTATTGACAATCTTTGGATACAAAAAATCATGAAAATGATTACACGTTCAGGTTAAAAATACAATAATAATTGATAAATAAAGATATTCTACCCATCTCACATTATAACTACTAAATAACATCACATTTCTATGCAATATACTCTTTCAGTGTCAATCAATGTACCTCTTTTTATTTTAATAATTTGCATCGCGTTAAGAAAACGGATAAAATTTGTAATATAAGATTAATGACATCATTACTAGAATTAAAAAAAAAACGATAGTCAATTCAAAATGTCAAAAATCGGCCAGCGAGAGTGAAATATTACTTTTTAATGAACAAATTTACAGAAACATTGGCAAATTATCGGAGCGGTTTTACTCATAAAAATCAACGTCAACTTGGCTTGTAACAGAGACAATCTCATAAGTGTGAACTTAACTGCAAAATATCAGAATTGTGTGAAGCCTAATATGGTCTAGATTCAAATTTTCTAGGTATAAATTAATAAATAAGACCTAAGGCCCTAAAGTTTCTTCCCCTCTCTTATTTCACTAAATGACAATAGAAAGAGACAGGTTATGCGTAAGGTTATAAATTCTTTTTTTTAAATAACGTTTATTCCTTAACGTTTCATTTCTATCTTATTAAATATCATGAGGGTAAGATTTTTTTATGTTGATTTTACGATGTGTTGCTAATTGTTGCGAAAGATGTTTGTTTACTGTTGTTTTTTCTTTATAGATAGGACTTTGTGTTTTTGTCTGTGCTTCTCCTAGTTTATGCTTTATAGGTAAAGCGTAAGGTAAATTTACCCTAACACACCTTACGAAAATTAAGCAACTACAAACCGCCGTCAGTTTTCGAATCAGCATAAACATAAAGTAAATTGTTGTTTTTAATTTTCCGCTTCGTGAAATAGACCGAAAGAGTCATAGAAACGTTTATTAGGAATAGAAATAAAGCTAAAAACTTTTAAAATTATACAATAGGTCTCTCGCGGTTTTTTCAAAAATTGGTAGCTTATTATCAGTAAGTGTATTGAATTAAAATAAAGTTAAAAAAAACGGGAATGAAAGAGCGCAGGTATAGTTCTGATCGTCGTATTTACCATCGTATTTACCACAAGTAAAGTCGAGCGAGCTTTACTTGTGGTAAACACCTATCCGTACTATACGAGTGAAGTGGGCGTGAGACAAAAAGCACACACACACACTATCGGAACGCGTTTAATCACGAGTAAAGTCCGCCCGTGAATTGCAAGAACTATAACACCACACTGTAATTGAATTGGCACATAATACAAATATACATATATTAACAATATTACTTACCATATAAAATTATAATCACCTATTATGCTAGAAGAACCAATTTATTTGTTTTCTTTATCAATAATGTTGCCCTATTACTCCCGCTCGCGATTAGATAAAAAAATTAGAGATCGCTTTGTAGTACTCATAAAAAAAATATAAAAACATAATCGGGATAGGAGGCAAAATGTCTACAATTTAATGATTTCATGATATTTTATTGGACAAATATAGTAAGTAGTAATTATTCAAAAATTATATAATTCGTAAATTTAATATGACCTATACCAATGAATTTTCTTTTTTTTTTTAACGATTTCATCAGGGTTCGGAATTTTTCAAGCAATCAATAAATTGAATTAATACAGTTCTGTCTGCAAAATTTTCTACGTCCAAATCATTAAAGTAAGTTAATGACAGGCATATTTTACATTATTTAATTTAAATATGAAATCTTGAGTTATTCTGAACAATGGGTTCAACAAATATTACAATCTTGAGCAATTCTATACATCATGAATTTTATTAAGGGATTTGGGAATGGTGTGGGCGAATTCGAACACGACATATGCGCGCCGTGCCTATGATGTACGGACGCAAATACGAATATTTTTTTACTTGTTTCTGTATTTATTACATTAACTACGGAACCCAATGTCGTCACGTTTTACCTGAAATAAAAAAGATTTCATATCAATTTAATTAAATTGTAGGCATTGCTGCGGTTGCCAATCCGCTTGCCAAGCGTGCCAACGCTTGGCAAGCGGATTGGCAACCGCAGTTTTGTCACAGTTTATTTTAGTCAGTATTAGTAAGACGCTGCTGTCCATCTCCTGATTTGTTTCCTTCTGTCGCCACTTACGACCCCCACGTGGCGATATGGGGTGGTGGATATTCTTACACAGCCAGTACACCGTCGTGAAGTAGGCTGTAAGTTGTTAAGTTTGCTAGATTGTTGTTGTTGCTCGTCCAGTAGTATGCATAGAAGTGTTTGTGGAAGTTGTTTAGTTAGCTAGCTGCGTACTCACATGGAGAGGTAGCCGCGCGCGGCGGAGCGGCGGCGCCCCTCCAGGTAGGCGATGAGCACGACCACCACGAGCCCGCCCAGCGCGCACCCCACCGCGATGGGCACCGCGTCCGGCAGGTCCCCGCCGCCGCACTCGCGCGCTGCAACAACACCACGCCTTTATTTATTACAAGCACTAACACCCTATTACAACCCCCTCAGGGGTAGAATTTTCAAAAATCTTTTCTTAGGGAGTCTACGTCGAGAAAGAAGTATGCATTCCAAATTTCAAGTCAATCGGGCGTATAGTTTTGGAGATCTCGTGATGAGTGGGTGTAATGTATGCTTACTCATATAGGTATATCCTTTATTTATTACAGGCACTAACACCTTATTACAACCCCCTCAGGGATAGAATTTTCAAAAATCTTTTCTAAGGAAGTCTACGTCAAGAAAAAAGTATGTATTCCAAATTTCAAGTCAATCGAGCGTAGTTTTGGTGATCTAGTGATGAGTGGGTGTAATGTATGCTTAGTCATGTAGGCATATATACGATAGACTAAGAGCCATTCAGAGACTGAGTACATTAGCAGCAATGATTTTAAAAGGGAGGATAGGCCCTTATAAATATTTTACTCATAACTTTTTCATACAAGAAAAAGTAGCGCATCTGTCATAATACAAACATCATATCAAAACACGACGTAACCAGAGTCGGATTTCGTAGTGTGATTATCCTAATTGTACCATTATTTCATAGTTTGTAATACATAGTACCGTAATAATACTAAGCGAAAATACCATAACTTTACCTAAAGGTCGACTTGTACTATTATTGGGCCCTTTTTACTTTAGAGAATTTCTGTATTGTACATGAGTACCGCGTTTTTTTAATAAAATTAGTATTGACTCCCTTTCTGGTCAATCGATGCTCGATCGATGCATTTATGTTGCATCCTTGATACAACTATAATGAGGGGCTACCACGATAAAAACTCTATGCTCCAGAAGCAATCGGTTTGAAAACAGAATTTC
>DWHP01001728.1:0-15520 GCA_018247895.1 Parnassius honrathi | reverse complement strand
TAAATCTCCTCCTCATCAAAGGACTGCTTGCATAACAGTGCCAAACTAACATTGTTCATGACGTCTAATTTATTTTGGCAAAAACATAACACCTCATTTATCACAATCTGACAACTATTACACTTTAGTTTACTCATCTCGCTAGAGGTCATCAACCTCTGACCGATCGCGCGCGCTGTCAGCTGACGACTCTGCGGTACTCTATCAAAAGCTTTACTTAAGTCTGTGTATCATATTGCCTACCTGCATCTATTGCTTTTACCAAAGACTCTGTAAAAGATACAAGGTTTGTGCAAGTTGACCTTGATCGAATAAAACCATGTTGATTATTACTGAGGTAAAGTTTTAAGTGAATTTGTAGTAGTTGGCTGACTAGAGATTCAAGTATTTTACCGAATATTGTCAAAATTGAAATTGGCCTATGATTAGATATTATGCTCTTATCCTCTGACTTGTAAATGGGAACTAACTTTGCAATTTTCCACTTCGATGGGAAAACTCCTGTTGATAACGATTTGTTGTAAATAATCAATAGAATTGTAACCAAAACCGATGCACAAGACGCTATGAAAATTGGCGGAATGTCATCTGATCCAGCACCTTTATTGCAATCCACTCTTTCTAGCTTATTTAATAAAGTTTTGTAATCTAAAGTCAGGCTTGTCAAACATTGGCTATTACTCCATAATAATTTAAAATTATCGAAATCATGTATACAAAAATGTCTATCTCCGTCTACATTGTAAACAGAAGAGAAATAATTCGCAAAGTGTTCACATATCTTAAATCCATCGGAAGTAGTTTCCTGACCATTTGTCATAGCGATTGGGTATCCGCTAGTACCACCGCGCTTTTCTTCAGTATGAGACCAAAATAGTTTTGGATTATTTTGTATTTGCTGTTCTGTTTTTTCTATATAATTTTATAACACTTTGCGGCGAGTTGCTGACATCTTTTACTTAGTAACATTAACACAATTTCATCCCTAGGATTACCATATATTTTATACCGTTTTCTTGTTTTATTTTTCTCATTTAATGATTTTATCAAAGTTTTATTGAACCAAACAGGATAACGTTTGTTTCTTCTCTTACTCATCGGGATATGATTCTTAATAACTGTGTACAAAACCTCATAAAATGCTTTAACCATGTCGTTGACATCATTTATTCCACTTAACATCTCAATCCAATTAACCTTATTCAAATGCTTTCTTATGTGACCATAATCTGCTTTATAAAAATTATGCCTGTAATTTGTTCAACTGTAAGGAAGACATTTTTCCGCCGATAGTGAAATAATGATATCTAGGGGAGGGTGTATATGTTCAGTATTACCTAAGGGCATTACCGCTTAGGTTACTTCACCCGAATTAACAGATATAAGTACAAGGTCCAATATACGACCAGTATTTGTTACGTGATTACATTGAATAAGTTTATTTATTTGTAAAAAATCAATTAAATCCCTACTCGTGGCTGGTAATGATGCATGGATTGCGCATGTATTTTTTAACATGTCCCAATCTATGTTACCTAAGTTAAAGTCACCTAGTATGCATACAGGTGAGTTTATTTCCTCAAATATAGCGTTACAATGGTATACAAAATAGTTGACTGTTATTCTACTTACTGGAGGCGGTATATAAACAGCAAACAATGCTATCTGACGTATCGTATTGGTTACTAAAGCTTCATGCTTTCCCAGCAGGCGATACGATTAGATTTAATTTTTTTTGATACTGCTATCAATACTCCACCTCCTTCTTTACCATTGTGGTAGGTAGAGTTTTCCCTATCTCATCTGTAAACAACATACCGGTCATCAAAAAGTTCACCATTCAGCACTGAGCCATTTACCCATGTTTCTACTAATACTATAATATCGTAAATACTACAAAAAGACAAGAAGTTAGACTACGGGCTCATTTATTCACATTTGATTGCTGATGGGGATAAGTACCAGTACCTAGGCTTGTATTAGAAATGAACGACCGTGTGGTAATATTATAGTTAGTTCGTAGACTTTAAATGATAACACTTGACGATAAATGATAAAAGATAAAACATGACAAATTACAACGAAACACGAATTTTTATTTTTGGGGGCTACTCTAGACAGCAAATATGAACCTGGTATTATAGAAGTGAAGTGATCATCATCCGATTATAATATGGGGTTCCATATTACAATTGGATGATGACCACTTGGGGTTTCCAAGAAGCCATTAAACAAAAGAAAATTGACATTTAGGTCCTATAGTAGTATAAGGACCAAAATTTTATTACTGGACGTTTTGACGACGAAAAACCCACAACTGTTTGCGCCCGATTGAAAACCGGTTTGATAGCGGGGCGCGGGGTAAAATTCTTGTAGCAAACGGCGGCCGCGCCGCTCAGTCGGCAGTCCCCCTTGTTAGTCCTTGTTGAGCGCGCCTGCGCGACGCCTGTTGTTTGTAGTCGGTTGAACCGGCACCCGTGTTTTGTCGCGTCACGAAGTTAAAATTCGTTAAAGCGATCGGCCGATATAGTGTTAGCCTATTAAGATACGTGACTAGGCCTTTGTTTGAGATTGCGTGATTAATTTAACTTCATTTGCTGTTAATTGTGTCGACTAGTTGCCTACGCGGCGTTTTGATATCGCACGGAATCGCTATAGTATTATAGTCTAGAAGATTCGAGCGTGTTATTTGTAATGATTAAAGGAACTTTTGTGCTTTTAATCATTTGACATTTGACATTGAGGTGTAGCTTACGTAGCATTTTGATATAGTAAGAAGTGATTTTGCTTTTTCGACTGAACTCTAAACTTCGACTATATATAAACTTGGACTATAGTTTCGTGCTAAGGCCCTAATCTAGTCGACCCTTGTCTGGGCAACTCAGCGCCGTAACAATATTTATCACAGAAATCGTAGTAATTATTACGATTTCTGTGATATTTATGGTGTTTTTCGTCAATTCCAAAATTAAGTCAAGATAAAAAAAAAGTCCTTTGGTTATATAGACAGGTATATAATCAAAGATTGTGTCCTTTGTATAAATAGAAATTTAAATATCGGCTATGAAAAATACCAGCGCGCAGCGGTGGCCTCATATTACTACACAATATGAGTCACAGGCCGATTGACCTCGATGCTTTTGTAAACATAGGAGTGTTTTAGGCATTTATGTTGTTTTGTTATTATCTTCTTTTGTACATTTCGAATGAATCACCAATCATCAATTGAGACGAATTAAAAGCTTTATTACTAAACAATATTTATTTTACTTATATCAAGGCAAAATTATATAAATTATTATATGTAATAATAAACCAATAATTATAATAAATACACAATACTTACATATTATTTGATGTAAGCAAATTTTAATATAATGAATGAAAATGCTAATTAGTATTTATTCCCTTACACGTTTCATAAATAAATATAAATAAACGGCATATTAAATGTAAAGCAGCAGAAAGTTCTACAACTTAACCGTATGGACAGAAAAGGAATTGAAATTATAGACAGGAAAGTTAAGTACTCTTTCGATAAGGGATTTGCATGGTTCATCCGAATGATAGGCGAAGGAAAATGAGCTATTCAAATATTATTACGGTTAATTTATTTCGTTTCTTAAAAATATTTTAACATTTGTTACGAAATTCAAATTAAATTAATAACAACTAAAGAAATTTATAGTAAATTTATTAAAATTTGCAAAAAAATCTGTGTTTTCTCGGTAGGCACGGTAACTTTAGCATAAATATGAGTACAAAGTAATAATTTCTCCTTATGACAACTATTAGTTAAAAAATGTAATTATAACTTTTTATGACTAAAATTTTGAACTAGGTACTCTCTAGGTCACTCCACGAATCATCATGTAAATAAAGTAAAGAGTATTACTTAGTAACGAAAAAATAGAAGTAGCTTACTCCGCGTCTAAAAGTAAGGCCTTAGTCGGGGGCGTTTGGCGGGGCGGGGTGGAGCGTTCGGCTTCGGCGTGCACTACAAACGCTAGCTCTTTTGTTATCGTGTAGGAAATGCTGGGTGCAAGTGACTACTTGCTTTTAGGGCGGCCGCTAAAAATGTATGCCGAACTCTTTACTTAGAAATTTAGTCTTACTTACATGAAGCCGTTGAGAAAAATAATCAATGCGATGGCCGAGATCATTATCACTTGAAGGTAAGCACATTGGCAATCAATATATTTTCGTAAGATGTATTGATATCACTTCGCTATAGATTTTAATTTGTAATTTTTTGTGACAGAACATTTAAAAAAAGGCTTCAAATCCAAACTTAATTTTCTACGAGTAAAACCAACACTGATGTATTTCAAACATAACCTGCCCTTTTATATAGTAACACAAACTACGCACAAGGTTGAGGCTGGTTGCACTGGTGATATTTAGTGGGATGTAAATCAAGATAAAGTACTATTAAGATTTAGGAATGTCGGTAATAATTGGCTTTAAAGATACAAACGTCAGTACAAAAATCAGAAACAAAATACAGGAATTAGTGTTCATTACATCAATGGGAACAAGGTATATTAACACATATATAAATACAAATACACATTTATGCATATATAATTCAATAAATATATATAAACATAACTATCATCATCGTCATTATTACAGCCCTTCACATGTCCACTGCTGAACATAGGCCTCCCCAAGGAATGCCACAAAGCCACCTGCTTCCATCGACTTCTTCAACACTTCATCTACCGGTACGAGGTTGACACTAGAACCTTTTTTCCCCAATAGTTGTCGGTTCTTCGAGCTACATGGCCGGCCCATTGCCACTTCAGCTTACTAATCCCATGGGCTGTGTCGGTCACTCTGTTTTTACTGTGGATATCTTCATTGCTAAGTTTACCACGTAAAGAAACCCCCGCATAACCCTTTTCATTAGTCTAGTGCTGTGATAAATATAGGTAACAAGTTGACTCAGTTTTCTGAGGTACGGATATGGTAGTACAATATCTATATGATATCCAATTCAAATAACATCCAATATACGATTCCAAGACGAAAAGGAGGTTACAGATGGTAAATAAAAATAATTTTCTTCTCTATCGTCTTTTTTCTTATGTTTAATAACCGACATTTCGAGTATAATTGCCGACACAAGTCGTGAGCACACTTTTTATTGGTCGCTACGACGTTGACCACGCTGACGCACAACGTGATCGGTTCATCAGTCGATTCTCGTCGTCTATTGGGTTCGAGCGTATTATTCGGCTTCCGTACACTTGAGAGCAATTTTAGTGATAACTTTTTAAATAGTTTATTTTCGTAAATTGTTTTTGTTACGTCGTTGTTAATTGTTATTTGTGTATTCCTTGTTTTTAATTGTTACTTTTTTATTCCTTGTTTTTAATTGTTTTTGTTATTTCTTGTTTTTAATTACTTTTGTTGTTATAATTTGAGTGTTCAGATTTTGGTCTAAATATGCAGAGAAGGAAGAATTCGGTGTTAAATAGACAATTCCGACAAATGGTCTATTCAGTGTTTAGTTACATGAAAAAATTAGGTATTGCGAAAAACATCATAGACGTATATAAACAGACTTCTGAGGCGACTAATGTTCAAGTAAACATCTTCATAAAAGTCGGCGAAAATATTCAATTACGAATTGAAATAATTAGTATATATTAAAAAGTACCCAACGATTTTGCCCGACAGTGTACCTACCTCCCACCCCATTTTATCTGTGCTCACGACTCGTGTCGGCAACTTTACATTAATAATTATCCCTGGCGACCTTCAGTTTTCTTGTAATTGAATTAAACTATATATACGGATTTTCTCGCGTTTAATTAACTTGTTTTAAATTATTTTTGATTTCCGACGTTTCATGGTCACGGGAGGACCGAGATGTTTGACGTCCCAACGTCATAGTTAGCCCGGCTATGGCTAAGCTTTTGAATATTAATTTTTGGCCCGATCTACGCGGAACGAGTTTACAGTATCTTGAAGTCATGATCTGGTATGCTTGGATTTGGGTTAAATTTTGTTAATTATAGGATACAAAGCAGATGGCAGCACCCATCAATCTTCTCTATTGAAATAAGAATGTTTTTTAATTTCAATAGCCTCGCGTATTATCCTTGGTAGGTCTATTGCGGGGATTTGTGATGTAATGGTAAGGACGATCTTGAACATGTTCACGGATTGCAGACTTCAAGTTCGGGTTTTTATAAATCTTTTTGTTTGATTTATGTAAGAGATAGTATGCATATGGTAAGTGGATGCTGTGGCCCATAGACGTTCTAAATTTATCCTCGATTAAGAATAAAAACGCAGATGCGTTGTCACCCCTGAGGACTAAGATGGAATGCCTCGTTTCCAGCAAATAGTGTCTGCGGATCTCTACACTCACCATACGAAACATGGAAGTATTAAGCTGCTAGCTTTTGCTGGTATTCTGTGAGAGCGTGGTCCTTCCCCGGTCGAGCCAACCCATTCGTGCAACAATCATAATATAGCTGCAGCGTGGCTCTACCATATACAAATGACTGCAGAATATGCAGTATTACTCAAACACTGCTTCACATCTGGCGATCTCCTCATGTAAATCCCCAGTGAGGGCTGCAAGAGAGGATTTCACCTTCGAAAAGGATAGAAAAAGTGACACAATCTCTTTATATGGATAATTTTTACAAGATCAACGACAGTTTCTCCTATCTTATGTCACTTATGATTTTAGCAACCCTATCACAATGGAGATGGAGACGAATAAGTGTGTGGTTCTTCACATTCTGTTCACAATTTGTTTATTGCACGCTAGACAAAAGTGCTTATAATTATCTTGTTGGGCCTTAGATAATGAATTAGACCTTAGTTAGATTGTACAATGACTCAGACCAAACTTAATGTCCTGGAAAGAAAAGTCCGCAATGATATGGCGTCCTACAGGATGAATCACCCAAGATCGTCCGTTATGGGGCTATACTTGGGGCATAAACATGGTGGGCATATGTCCTTAACTAACGGTCAACGGTAGAATCCGGAAGTGGAAAGCAAAAGAGACCGTGCGGAAGGAGAAGGATTTCCAAAGGCTCTACAAGGTTCTACATATGCCTTTTTAGACACACTTACCTTCCTTTACTGGCTACGTTTCAGGTACCTCTTGTGAGAACTAAGGGTCTTGTCAAAGATTTAATTGGGTTAAAAGATTTGGATAGATTGAATCAAAAGGTAACATTTTTTTTAGTAGCTTGGTACAAAAGGTGACACTTACTCTGAAGTGAATCAAAGAGTGATATTTAAAATTTATTAAGTTAATTAATTCTTTAATAATAGCATAAATCATTAAAATAAAAAAGCTATAGAATATCCTAACCCTAAATAAAATAATTGTCAAAGAAAATAAAATTAATTTCGTTAGGCCCTATAACTTATAAATTTTATTTGTTTATTGAAATTTTAAAAGAAGTGTAAATATTGCCCTTTGATCCTAACCTCTTCATTTACAAATAACTAAACTTTAATTTGATCCTTATGCCTTCTTCACACTTAAACATTCTCATTGCTGACCTAGGGTGAGAAAAACGACCGGTTTCTAGAAACAGGTCGTTTTTCTCACTTTCTTTTTCCCGTGCAATTTGTGCCCTCTTGAGTATAACAATGCACAAGCAAAGCATCTCCTCGTTATATCGGAGGTATAAAGGTATAGATTTTACACTTAACGATAGCTTTGCTTTCGAATGTTCTTCCCAGGACAGGAATTTTTAGAACCAGTGGTAAGATAAAAAAAAATTAATAACGACTATTCGTAATACTTTCCTTTTTCCTTTTGCATTATCAGTTTACGTGGTAGAACTATGTTGCAGCTTTATTATGGTTGTAGCATAAATGGGTCGGCTCGACCCGGGTGAATTAAAATACCAGCGTAACATAGCAGCCTAATGCTGCTGGCCTCCGTATGGTAAGTATAGAGAACCGGACATTCTTTTTACTGGAAACAAGGCATTCTATCTAAGTCCGCAAGGGTGACAAATCATCTGCATTTTAATTCTTAATGGAGGAAAACTGTAGATTTCTATGGGCCACAGCATCCACCTACAATCGGGTGGACATAACTGCTTGCTCATTTGTCACCACAAAAATTATTCTATTATATCCTAAGTCTTCGTAAGCGACAACCTACTAAAATTATCGCAGAATTCGTGCGTGGTATTACATATAAATAACATAAGACATCATACGTTTTACGTGGTAGAGCTTCATTATCGTTGTAGCTAGAATGGGTCGGCTCGACCGGAGAAGGACCAAGTTTTCACAAAATACTTGCTTAAAAATAGCTTAATGATTCTCACGGTAAGTGTATAAAACCGGAAACCCTTTTACTTGAAATGTGGCATTCCTTCTTAGTCCTCAAGAGTGACAACGCATTTTTAATGCTTAATCGAAGATGGGTGTAGATATCTATAGGCCATAGGGTCCACTTACTATTAAGTGCATTGTATGTTCGTTCATAAGAGAGGAATGTTAATAATTACCATACTAAAATAAAAATTTATTCAAGGCCTACGAAATAGAATAACTTCAAAAATAGCTTGTTTATCGCCTCTTTAATAGTTTTGACCGCATTTTCATGGCACTGTTTCCGTGAGGCCTATAGGTAGCCGTTGACATACGTTTGATACAATTTTTTCATGATATTCTAATAAGTGAGATTTATTGATATTTCAATTTATTTGATCCACTTGGAATAAGAGTCAATAACTATTAAGTTCATGTGCATTCGGCAAAATCTGCATGAAGAGGTTGCTAGAGATTCACGTGAACTTTTCAATGGATAAACGGCTGCACGAGTAGGGTAATTGCGAAGCGACTCTTCGTATTTCGCTTCGCAAAACCCAAATATCTGACAAAGCCGACATAATTTGCTAAACCCATATAAGTTTTCTATGTAATGGTCTAAGTCGGTTCAATATACGCAAATAATACTTTATAAACCTTGAACCAGTTCTGTATAATGGAATTACAATTCCATTTTATCGTTCTATAGTCAATTTAGGTTTACACATAGATCACTGTCTGAACTGGGGAGTACAGATCTCGGAAAATAATCGTAAAGTTGTGGCCACCCTACGTCCCCTCTATCGCATTAAAATTTGTTACCATTTAAAACCAAGCTTTTGCCGGTTAATTTCCTTATACTTCATATCATAGACTATGCAGATGTATGCTATCCGGACCTCTCGCAAAATCTTCTGAATATCATATGACAACATTATACGTTCTTAATTAACGGAAATTTTAGTAGAATTTTATTAGATGGATATAAGAAATAACATCGGTACCATGAATTTCATTTATCAAAGGGAGTCGAGACATGTCGTCAGCAGGACCATTAGAATTTTGGCGCATAGCTAACCTGAAAAGTTACGAATCAACATGCAGATGCGTTATCACCCGTGAGGACTAAGACGGAATGCCTCGTTTCCAGTAAAAAGGGTCTCCGGTTCTCTACACTCACCATTCGCAACACAGCAACATTAAGCTACTATTTTACGCTGATATTCTACGAGAGCGTGGTCCTTCCCCGGTCCGAGTCGACCCATTCGTGCTACAACTATACTACTAATATAACCGCAGCACAGCTCTACCACGTGCTAGGTGGTGAATGAAAATATCGTGAGGAAACTTACATGTCTGATAAATAACAAAAGAAAAATATTTCGAAGACATGTGAGGCCAGCCAACACGCGTTGGGGCAGCGAGGCGAACATTACCTTTTTTATTTTATAGGAGAAGGGGCAAACTTGCATACAGCTCAACTGATGGTCTGTGATCACCGCCGTCCATGAACAACTGCAACACCAGGGGAATTGAAGATGCGTTGCCGGCCTTTTTAAATGGAGTAGGCTCTTTTATTGAAGATCCTAACTTGTATCGATCCTGAAAAATTTCTGGTGGTAGTGAATTTCTCAAGAATGTTGTGTGAGGAAGAAAACTTCTTTTAAATTGCACAGTGGTGGACCACCAATTATCCAGATGGTATGGATAGTATTGCTAGTTTTGTCGCGATATTCGATGGTAAAATAGTGCAGGAATTAGTCCGAACAATTCCTTAGAGCACTCCCCGTGGTAAATGCGATAAAATACGCAAAGAGATGCAACATCTATTCGCAGTGCAGTTATTCGAGCTTAGGAGCTCGGTTGCCGATGAATCGAACGTCTCTGCGCTGGATCCGATCAAATGAATGGAACTGGCACTAGGGAGCCCCAGCCCAGAGATGGTAACGGTATTCCATATACGGCCAAACCAGCACCTTGTAAAGTTGCAAACGGTGTGCCGTCACGAAAAACCGTCCCGCTCTGCTGAGCACGCCAAGTTTTTTAGAGGCCAATTTGGACCTCTCTTCCAGGTGACCACGAAACTGCACGTCGCTCGATAAGTTTTCGCCGCGGATTCCGATACTGAATAAGACAACAAAGGTGATTGCCTTGAAACTGAGAAGATACGACAGGCAAACTTGTGTCTTTTGGGGATTGAACTGGAATAGATTTAGTCGCACCCAATCCGAGACTTTGTTCAACAAAGACTTGACTTCAGACACAAGTTTGTCCCGGTACTCGGACGGGTTTTCCCGAGAAATATTGTCACGGTCGGTGGATAAAGCATCGTCAGAGCTGTCGTTCACATAGCAATAACTGTTACCGGTTTGAAACATATCATTGATATGCAGAAGAAACAGCGCCGGTGATGGCACGCAGCCTGGTGAAACACCAGCGTTAATGGGCTTGCAATTGGAGCATACACCGTCTACTATGACCTGGATGCTCCGATCTACAAGAAAACTGGTGACCCAAAAGCTTAAATTCTCGGGAGGCCCATAGGGAGGAAGCTTTGTGCCAAACTCGATCGAAGGCGTTCGCTATGCCAAACTAACGGACTCTACTGCCTCCACCTATCTATAAGTTAAGTAACCCAGAAGATCACCAGCTGAGTGACCCCGACGAAAACCGTATTGGTGGTCACTAATCAATTGGTCATCCTCAAGATACCTCATGAGCTGCCAATTTATAATCGATGACAGCGATAGGCCTGCAGTTAGACGGATCTCAGTGGTCGCCTTTTTTAGATGTTGCATGCACTAAAGCTATCTTCCATGATTTCGGGAACACGCCGCGGTAGTAGGAGTACCAGAAAAGACGCGATAAAATCAGTACCAACTTCGAAACATACGTCTTCAGCGCAATAAGAGGGACGCCATCAGGCCCACTCGACTTGTTGACGTCCAGGGAGAGGAGTGCTTTGCGCACCGAGCTTTGGGTAAACGGCACATCCGGCATAGAGCATTCACACCGCCGTATGGTCGGCGGTGTGTTCCACTCGTTATGAAGAGTCGAGTTGGACGCAAAGACTGAGCTCAGGAAATTGGCTTTGTCCTTTACGGCAGGGGCCAGAAAGTCGTTCTCCCTGTGCAGAGATAGGAGAGACGGCTGACAGAAGTTCCCTTGGATAGCCTTGGCGAGAGATCAGAATGCACGTGTTCCCGAAAGAAGCCGAACTAGTCTCTCGCCAATTCTACCGATGTGCTCTGACTTTACCTTGGCAATGACACTTTTGAAGTATCTGGTGGCGAAATTATATTTCTTTTTAAGAGCGCTGGTATATGCATCTCGAGACGTCAATGCGTGAGTCTAGGCACTAGGTGGTAGCCCTCTTGGTTATGATGAAATGTAATTTTGTAGTAACAACTAAACCACGGCTGGGTTCTGCGTTCGATAGGTACCACAGATGAGGAAATAAAAATTTCCGTTCCCTATAGCACCATATCAGCGACAGTATTAGCTACAACGCTGGGATCATTCGGTAAGAAGAAAACCCACCTCCAAGGGTAGGATGCAAAAAAGATCACATCCCGTCTTAATTGGCTGACCTATAATGCCAAACACGGCAGCAACAGAACTGCCAGCAGAACGCAACCACGATTGGAACGTGAGTGCTACCGTACTCTGGATACAGGAGGAGCATCGATGAAGACCTGATATCCGTACGAATGAAAGGTCAGCAGAAGGTCCAACAGGGAAGGCACATGAGCTTCCACATCTAGGATCCGCATAGGCGAGGTAACCGGTTGTGTTAGGCCATAAAAAATCCATTTAATTGAAAAGAGTCAATATAATTGAAAATGGCCAAATTAGGAGTACCCTTAACTGATGAGCATAGACGTGGAGGAGGCGAGAGAGGTGTGTCAGGATCGTTCTAAATGGAATTCTGTAGTCTCTGCTTACCACTTTGTGTGACAGGCGTGGATGTTTATATAGTTTATATAGTCCATATAACTGAAATACATTATAATTAAATTTGATCTCATCTAACTTAATTTCATGTAATTCCATTCAATTCAATCTAATTTACCTATCCAATTTAATTTAATTTAATCTTATTCAATTTAATTTAACTTAATTTGAATATCTAATACAAAGACTACTTAATATTAATTACTTGAATAATATTAATTTACAATTCAATTCAAGTATCTGCCACCTTCTGGGGCAACGGGCATTTGTGTTTGTAACCAGTGCCGCAGAAGTAGGCAGTCAGGCTCGTAGCTGAGCACGTTCTGGATGGTGTTGGTGCTCGCACGCGTACGGAACACCAGCGACGCGATGCGGCGCCACAGCACGGTGTGGTACCCGTCCGTGTGCGCATGCGCAAACATCGCAGACGCACTGCAATAGCGCGGGAGCGCCACCAGCACCCTGAATGCGTTATTATACTGCACTCGGAGATATGCCAAAGCAAAGTCATTAATAGATCTACTCGCACGATCAGTTAAACGAGAACCAAGCCATTCAGTATGATGGACGTTATAATCACCACGCTCTACGATCTCTGCGGATGGGACCTGTTGTAGCACAGAGTCTGTAGTCATTTGGACGTGGTTGATGAGTCGGTTTGTATTGGAATTACCGCTATGGGACCTATAGAGGCACCCGTAGACACGGGGATGGTCGTAGCTATCTACGAGAAGTCATAAGATGGGCATACCTTCAAGTCTGCCGAAGCGTCGAAAACCGATAGGAGCACAAAGGATTGTTATCATTTGTACCCCAGGTAGGAGAGATACAAAGTATCAGCCGTAGAGGATACCTGTGTCTCGGTTAGAAAGAGTAAGACTGGCTTCACCGTTTCCAGATGATAGTGGACGGCGTTAAGGTTTGAATAAATTACCCTGATGTTGCTGAAATTCGCGGATACCGTGGCAGGGGGCGCCTAGGTCTTATTTATCGGTTGGCCCCAAGCAGGTTTAGTTTCGAGTGGAATTTCTTGTTTGAGGTGTAACTTATGTAACATTTACGCCGTCACGATCGTAAAAGTTTTCCCATAGATTTTTACAGTGAGATAGTAGATTGGGAATAATTGTTGAAGTGTGAATTTTATTTAGTTTTGTGTGAACAATATATAATTATGGCAGGACCTTATTTTTTCGCTTGGAGGGTGATTGCTGCCGCTTAGGCACTAATATCTAATGATAAAAGATCACGAGCACGGTCCTGAGCCACTTGGATCCATCGACTTCCTGCATGTCTTACCAGGTCGTCGCTCCATCTAGTGGGGGATTACCCTACACTTCGCCTACTGGAACCAAGCCGCGACCTGAGAACTTTTTCCCCATCGGTTGTCTGTTCTTCGAGCGATATCAGTTTTGCGTCAGCATCAGGTTGAGTTGTGTATTTGGTTGATGTAAATTTTATTCTAAAATTCGCTCTCAAAAACCTGTGATTGGTTAACTTGTGGTTTCAATTCTTTATCTCTCTTGTGTTATTCACGGAGCGGCTCTTCTCAGTGAATGGACCCTAGAGTGAAACAACATACATTCTGTGGTTTCTGCTCCAAACTTAAGCATCCTGTTTGCGGAGTCTTCGGACTTTCGAACCTCGTAGGCAGAGTTTTTGCTGATTGGGGCTGCATCACACCAATTAAGCCACCGAGCTGGTAACGTAAGTCATAAAACAACGCTTCGCTAACTGCTTACCGGGTAACTTCATCCGTGTTATTTATTTACTTTTCATTGCTGTGTATAGAATTTTACATTTTACGCTTCTACACACGTTAGAATGCCGAAGTGTGCTGCATGTGGGCGATTTGTCAGTTTTGCGGAAAGTATTAAATGTACTAAGTAAAGCAGTGTATATGATCGAATATGTCTTAAATTGTCTTTTTTTTTTTTTTTTTTTATAGGACAAGTTGACAAACGAGCACACAGTCCACCTGATGGTAAGTGGTTGCTGTGGCCCATTGGCATCTACATCTACCTTCAATTACGAATTAAAATGCAGATGCGTTGTCACCCGTAAGGACTAAGATGGAATGCCTCGTTCAGTAAAATGGTTCCAGAAAAATCTTAGTTGAAGTAGTTAACTGGAGAATTAGTAGTGTTCTTGCTGCTAGTATTCTTTTTTTTAATAAAATACTCCACATCCAATTCCCAACGTTCAGGTTAAAAATAAATTCAAAACGAAAAATCAAATATTACCTTTCAATATAATTAATTGATCATTATGCTTAGTTACAAAAAATATTTTATAGGAGTTAGCTGAACTGGCACAACAAGACAATAAGAAATTAGAAGAACTAAAGAATGCTCAAACCGAGCTCGAAAGGCTTTTACAAGAGGAAACGCAAGCTAAAAGGGATGAAGAAATTGTTAGAGCATTACAGGCAAGGTAACAAATTAATAATATATAAATTAATAATTCATAAAAAAGCAAGTAAAATGTGAATTTACAATGCAAACTTAATTGCTTATTTGTTTATAAGCGACTTGTAATCTTTGGAAAAAATGCATTGTTAACAAAGCTTCTTGTGTAATTTTTAGAGTTTTGGCAGAAGAATGGGAAAAAAGAGAAGAATTGGAACGCCTTCAAGAAGAACAAAATAGAATGTTGGAAGAAGAAAGACTTAAAAGAAAACAATTCGAAATGCTCCAAGCTGAGAAAGAGGCTCAGTTTAGAGGTAAGAAAATATTTTACATAATATTCAACAAAAGCAATTGAGGAATAAAAATCGATTAAACTATCGAAACAAAAGATCATTTGATACTTAATTTGTTTTCTTCTTATTTGGATTTATGTGAATCTCTACGGTACTTCCATTACCATTTTTTGTTCTTTAGCAGGACGTATCGTTTTTTGAATAGTGTTAAATTATCATCTTTGGAGTAAACTTAAATTTAAACGTTTATATATTTAAACTGCTACTGATAGCACGTTTTTATTTCAAGTATCATTAAATGGCGATTAAAAAGTTATAAAGCCTGATACCTATAGAGCGAAGTAATAAACTAAATATACTACGCTAAAAATATGTATAAAAACAATAAATATTGATGTTCGCAATGTCCAGTAGTGGACGGGTCGAATAAGAAGTATAAGTGCAGAAAATTCTCTGCTCAGTACATTAAACGTGGTAGAGCCACGCTGCAGTTATATTAAAAATATAGTTGTAGCACGAATGGGTCGGCTCGACCGGGGAGGGACCACGCTCTCACAGAAT
>DWHP01001727.1:0-15521 GCA_018247895.1 Parnassius honrathi | reverse complement strand
GGAGGCGAGAGAGGTATGTCAGGATCGTTTTAAATGGAAGTCTGTAGTCTCTGCCTACCCCTCTGGGTGACAGGCGTGAGTGATTTTGATCAAGTCATGTAATGTATCTATATAATATATATTTATACGTTTCTGGGACATGTAAATGAAGTCTGGTATTTAAAACCCCTCTTGTTGTAATTAGTGGCAATTTTCTTGAGGCGGCAGCTTAGTTATATGATAGAGATATATATATATATATATGCATTATATTTATATCATGTTAAAATAACACTTATTTTTATTACATGAATGTAACATTTTCTTTTAAAAAATGTAAAATATTAATTATCACGCACGCTTTGTGTATAATTCATATCTTAAATGTTTGGAGTAGATTCTAAGTTAATCTCTAAATCGCAGTCTAATAATAGTTAGAAACTTTATCTCACACCGGTTTATACATAATTTGACGTTTTCGCAAAGTAAACAAGAACACACGAAATTGTTTTTGTTTCTCATTGAAGGGCATCATCATATTTAAAATAAAGATTGAACAAGTAAATTATTAACATATAAAAAACAAGAACCTTACTGCTATCTATTATTAACTGATAAAATTACACATTCGCTAGAAGTATCAAATCTTAATTGATATATTTAAAAAAAATGTGATGTGCAAGATGATGTTGTGACAAGGATTAAGAAAGGAATGCTTCGGTGTTTTGGTCATGTAGAAAGAATGAACGAGGTAAGAGTGACAAAGCAAATTTATATTGCAGACGTGAATGGCAGAGCCGGGAAGGGACGACCTAGAAGAAGGTTCATCGACCAAATTGGCGATATTTTGAAAATGGGCTTCATTAGGAGTACCCCTAACCGACGAGCATGTATGCATATATATATGGATGTAAAGGGGGCGAGAGAAGTATGTCAGAATCGTGCCAATTTTATGTTATATTTAAAAACCTGTGACACTTCCGGATATGAAGCCACACCGTTTACCTCTTCCAAATTCATCATTCGTGGTTGTTTTTACTATTGGAGGTGACAAGGGATTATACAACCTTACAAAGATACAAAATAAATACTTAATCCATTTCAAGGGAATTTGGGTATAATGATAATGCAATTCGTGGCAAATGCAAATCAAGAAAATACACACATCAAAGAAAAGACTTGGCTCAAATATCATATTTTAACCAAAGTTCACAGTGACGGTTTCGTTTAGAATTTATACCCGCCTCACAATAGATAACCAATCAATGTTACTGTACTTCTGTATGTGACTGGACAGCAATGAAAGTAAACACCAAAATCTTCGATGTACGAGTAACTGATTATAAGTCATTCATAACAATGTCCTTTAAAGAAATTGAGGAAAAATTAATGTCGGTGTTAAATTTATTACAGTAATATTATATTTACTAATGTGCAAATTAATTTTTGTTCATAATCAAAATACTTATTGAAATATCTTATCGCATAACAGTGTAATGCTTCCCATATTATATTCATTTAATGCTTTTATAGAGTCATTTCTTGTATTCGTGCACGCTTTCATTTAGAAGTTGTGTCCTGGCAAAAATGGCAAATACTTTGTTTTTTTAAATATCTGAAATACAAAAAGAATACAAAACGGTGGAAAATTTTATACGTATTTTCCTTAGATAAATCAAGGAAAAAACGCGAAGGGTGTTATTTGTACATTCAATAAAAAAAATTAAAAATTCTACTATTTACCAATATCTTTATTTTTTTCCATCTTTCTTAGGGTTGAGTGGCAGTGAATGCCATAGGCCATAGGGTATTGAAACCGCTCTTTGTGACCCTTATTGAAGGAGTGTTGCAAAGGATAAATAAATAAATAAATATTGCTATTTTACTTCTTCAGTTTAATTGATTTTTATTAGAAGCGAAAATGTAAGCTTGTAATTTAATCATTTGATGTTAATACGTTTTAATATATGTCAATTAAATTGACGCCAACCATAATACATAGGCATTAATTTTAATTTGTAGACAATTCGTATCCAATATGGCGTGATTAATCAATTAATGAAGGTTCTCACACGCGGCTTTGCGCGGCTCTCACCCACAGACATCAAAGCTTCCCTTCAATTTAATTATGGATTTGATTGGATCGGTACTGATATTAATGGCCACTATGTATTCTCATTATAGTTAATAATTAATATCCTGTTGTAGACGTTTGCAATTATGTGTAATAAACATTAATTTGATTACGTAGATCTTGTAGGCAATAAAAATAAACATAAAAAATATTTCTAATAACGTAATATATAACTGATAAAGTGTTTTTATGGGTAATAATATAAAGACACAATTTAACATATATTACTAGAACGGAGTCTTGTAAAGATAATAAAAAGATAAGTCATAAGAGGTCTTACGCAGTGTTTCGTAAGTTGTTTACTAAATTATAAATATTTTCAATAAATTAACGTTTATATTACGGGATTGCTTATTTGAGAATATTAGAATTGCTTTTTATATAGGTTGAAAAAGAAGCAAACAATCGACCTTATGGAATATATACTATTATAGGACCATAGACACGGAAAAACTATAAGCGTTGTTTCAATAAAATAGAATATCTCATTACAAGTAAAAACATTTTTCGCCCTACACTCATGAAACACAGTAGTATTGCTTTGTTATTTTACCCTGGTATTCTGTGAGAGCGTGGCGCTTCCCGGTTGAACCGATCCATTCATTGTACAGCTGCTATTAACAACGTCACAAAAATGTTTCATGATGTAAATTCCTTAGGTAAAATCAGAAAGCTCATTTGCTGTCTTTTACTTATAATACAGGAACGGTAATTAAATTTGTGTTGATGTAATTTATGAATATAAAGTAGTTCCTAAATATAAAGTTATGTTTTGTGAACAGATGTGTCAATTAACGCCTGTTATACATTTGGATCCATGTTGATACCGGCTTTTAAAATAAACCAATCAAAAACGATAAAAACTGGAAATGAGGAGACTTCATGCGTGCTTTCTTTGCACGCGCCACTGTCATAATTACATTTTCCTTGCTGGGGTAACATGGAGCAGCCGAGCTCGTTTCATAACCCATAATGCGTTTGTTCTGAGCTTCTCACATTCAGTGTGAGGGAGCAGGATAGGAATAGCCGTTAAATAAATCCCTTCCGAAGTATGAACTCTACGCCTCTTGGTATAGGCACCGAATTTGGTTAAAACAGGGACGCTGATGTCTTCCGCTTTCCAAATGGCGTACGACTGTGGAAGTTTTCTGCTTCATTTATTAGCAGGCGATGTCGACGTGGAGCCAATAAAGCGGCGAGCTCTCGCCACCCTCTCCAGACGATTTATGAGCGAAACTCGTACTAATTCCACTAACAGCGTTCTCCTAATTTGAATGTTAATTTTTTTTCAATAAAAAGACTTAAATGTGAAACTCTTAATAAATAAATAAGTCTATTAAAAACTGTTATAAAGTTGCAAATGCGTAAATTATTATTAACAAACAACACCAGACTGTTATTATGATAATTAATACTTTTTAGAAGCCATTTTTTTGCGAGCGTAAATTGCTTATAAGGTAATAAATGAAGTAAGTACTGACATGCATAATATTATACTTGTACACAAACGCAAACACTACCCTTTTAACTGATGCAGACGTCTAACATACGTCGACGCCTTTTTGAAGTATACATATTTTCTGGAGACTAAATTGAAATCATGTATTCATAGCATACAAGTGATCAGTTACGATCCCAGTATTTTGAACTGTAATGTTTTAATGTCATTTTCGAATCATATACTGTGTAGTGAGCATTGATTAAAACAAAAAGAGAAAGAGCCTCATAAAGTAGACCACGAAATCTATGTATTCGTGCATCAGGCACCATCTTCGTCGCATACACACATATATACGCCGATTATCGTAAAAATACTTAAAATTCATTATATAGTAATGGAAATGCTTTCCTCATAATTTTATAAATGTACCAAATCGGTGTGTGACCGGTATCAGTCAGGAAAAATAAAAAGGGAGTCTTTATGTGTTAGAACTTGGGTTTATTTTTTGAATAATTTTGGATTTTGCTTATTGCATTCCTTAAAATAAAAGAATAATAGGATGGACTTAATATCTTGAGGCATTCTCTACCAGACAACGCATGGAAGAACTTCAGTTTTTCATTTCTATAAGCAAATACATAAATATTTTCTAATAAAAAATATTGTGCCATGTTATTGCCAAAGCGGGATAGAGCACTACGATCATGTCACAGCTGCTTTCTTGTTAATGTTCTAATGTTAAAAAAATCCACTCTCCATTTAAAGGTTAAAAAAGTTTGCTTGTCATTTATAATTTAAAAAATATAAAATGTATCACCTATATAAAAACTGGTTTTATTTTGAATTAATGACACGTTAATATCCATCTATGTTTAATAACGTCGCGATGAATCCATTTATATGGAATAAAATTCATTAAAATTCAATGTTTCGGTATTCGAATAAAACAGAAAAAGCTAGCAAATAAAGAAAAAAAATGTTATAAGCTTGTAATTTACGTAGAAAAACGTTACACCCACAGTCTTTTAAGTTTATTGCTGGATATTTCGAGAATCAGCCAGATGGCAAAACATTACTTTTTTTTTTTGAATAAGGGTTACAAACGTGCAATATTCTGTGAGACCGTGGTCTTACACCCGTCGAACCGAAATTTTAGTGCTGTAGCCACAAAATAGCTAGAGCGGTGGCTCTACCACGTATAAGGAAGTACTTTGTGAAAGTTTAGCTCATACTTATGAGCACAAATAAATATTGACATTCTTTTTCAATACCTCATAGTCTTCACCGAGGACAGGATGTAAATAACTGCTTCTTATTAATACTTAAATATTATGTCAAAATTCGTTTCTTGATAAATGTGATGTTCAAAAAAAAGTAAATATTTTGTGTCACGGTTTAAATTTTAATTCAGAGCTAGCCTTTGCGAAATATCTATTTCGAACTATTATGAGCTACAAATATGCCCGCTTGTATATCAATTATAAGTTTCGTATGAATAGGTTTCTAAAGCAAATTTTATAAACTTTCAACTTACGACATTCGCTTAAAAATTCGCTACAATTACGCAGGAAATTGCTTTAATTTTTCTGTAATAATTGTTTGTCTGATTCAATCGCAGCCGTTACAAAGTTTTAATATTTGTTCTTAATACAAGTTGATCCTTTAAAAAATATTGATTTTGTTGTTCTGATCTGACTTACGGGTTGTACTCTAAGAAAGAAAGCTTAATTTACAGGGTGATGTATTGGGCACAGGCCGTGTCGTCTTTCTTTCTTTGAAATTAGTTTTAACTTAGCTAGCTTGAATATTAACTTAGCTCGTATATCATTCTTAAATTAAAAAAAGTAAAACTAATGTTAACAGATCCGTTACCAAATTTATATAGATGGAAAACTATATAAATCTTCTCATTCAATACTTTATCTATTTAGATGGTTAACAAGAATTACGTTTTATTGTAGTTTTTTTTTCATTTCAGGTAAGTTGGCGTAAACAAAGTTTATGTGACCCGTACTACCAGTACCAGGAGCACATGACCTCGGAAGTAGGTAAGCGAAATTCCGTCTCAAGACGTTTCAATTTTTCTTTTGCTTGAAGTTAAATTTATACGTTTATGAATGCAAATAGAATTCTTTGAATAATTCCATGATCTTTATTATTCCTTCAACACTGCAACACAAAAGATGTAGATACCAATTTGTTCTAGAGGTCGAGGTAAACGAAGATTTATTTAACACACATCGCAATAGGAACACATCATGCCGCAATAAATTATTTGTTTTATCGTTTTCAACTTAAATAATTATCGAATTATTACTTGAATTATATATTCTTAATATTTTTTATTGTGTTATATGTTGTGGTATTTATTATAAAGAATTATTATAAGCAGCATCAACTATAAACTTGCCAAAAACAAAGATTATTTATTTTAGTGTTAGTTATTGTTTATTCTTATCTTAATTAATATGTAAATTCTTACTTACTTTTTATTCCACAAAATTGATACATCATCACTTTACTCAATGCTCAATAAAATCGTTAAGACCTACACAGAGCTAATATGCAAATTACTATATTATAATATTAACAGTATGTACATATTACAATTGGGTTGCTGGCATTATTATTCTTTGTATGTTTCGAAATGTATAAATGGGAATTGTAAGCGAAGTTGTTTACGAATCTGTTTGAAATAAATATAATACAAAATAAGATTGACGGAGTAATAGACACGTTTAGGTATTCTCCGATGCTATTAATATCTAATATGTCTCACAACTAATGGCTAGAAACAGCGGCAAATACCAAAATCCCTTGCAACTCCGTTTTATTACGCGAAGAGAATTTCCGTTCTTTGATCTCACTCCTCCCGGCATTTTCTTATACCCTCCGTTTTAATTATTTCGCCTTTGAGCCTCCCTCCGAACTCGTGGAGTGAATTTTAAGAGGTTGTCGCAAAATGGATTCTTAATTACTAACCTTCAACTTCTATTTGTAATAATTAATTACTTTCTTTTATAAAACAAACTGATTATCACTGTTATAAAACTTTATATAACTAAGAATATTAGAGAAGTGATAAGAATTCTTTTATCGACTGGCTTACGGATATCATTCAAGGGATATATGATAGTGCTGACGATTTTGCCCATTGTAATAAAGTAAAAAAAAAACTCGTTTGTAGAGCCATTTTGCATCTATATTAGGAGCATAGTTGTAGCATGAATGGGTCGGCTCGACCGAGGAAGGACCATGCTCTCTCAGAATACCAGCGTAACATAGCAGCTTAACGCCGCTCTGTTTCGTATGGTGAGTGTAGAGAACTAAAGACCATTGGAGGCATTCCATCTTAGTCCTCACGGGTGACAATGCTACTGCATTTTGATTTGTAATCGAGGATAGATGTAGATGTCTGTGGGCCACAGCAACCACTTGACATCAGGTGGACTGTGTGCTCGTTTGTCACCTTTATTCTATAAAAAAGAAATACTACCAATAAGGACTTAACTTTAAAAGTTAAACTATTATTAAAAATTGAAAGCCGGCGTAAGAACTAAAGAGATTAAAACAATTTCCGTATAAATTGGCTTCTAAAGTCGGTGCTAATAAATTCGTGCTTACTGTGTAACAAATGTCATCTCCAAATCCTTACATTAAAAAATTCATCCTCTATTTTTCCATCTTTAGAAGTTGAAATGTTTTTCTTAATTTATTTGGGACAACTCTAAACTATTGAATAAATACGAATCAATGAATGAGTTCCACTGACGAATATTACACATAACATACACACAAAGAACACTATAATTGAGAAACTCCTTCTTTTTCAAAGTCGGCTGAAAAGGATATTTGTTACTTACAAATTTTCAGATATTATGAAAAAATTATAATACATAACCTCTTCATTATCTTCTTTTTGTATCTTATATATAAAAATCAATTGCACTCCGTTATGGTCGCCACACACGGTCAGTTCAACTGACCATTCCAACTGATCATTTGAAACTAGGACTGTTGATATTTTTTAAAATATCGGATTTTCGATATATCGATAATTATAAATATATCAATATCGTAGTTTTATATATAAGATTATTTATTATATAATTTTTATAAAATTCGAAAATGGCTCAACCGATTTTGATAATTTTTATGTGTGTATTTCAGTAGGTGGCTTAAAAACTCATCAATCGGAACCGGTAGGTGGCGTTGTTGTCGAGATCCAGAAATCACCCGTGCAAGGCCTGGAGCAGTATATAACATAACAAACGTGTGATGCACGCAAAAGTAGTTTTTATTCCGTTTTAAAACAGTATGTAATCGTCTATACGTGCAAACGAGAGACTTTCGTGTCCGTTAATATTTTTTTAAAGCTACATTAATGCCGCGTGTATAAACGAAAGACTATTATTTTATTGAGGAAGTTGGCTCAGGTCGCTCGTTAAATGCTGACTGCGGCGATCAAGTTAATCCATTACCATTTTATATTGTCGTAAACGTTTCATGACTCCTGCCAACTGTTAAAAGTTTATCTGCCATTATGATATCTAATAATAATTGTTCTCAATTGGGACGTTGTTCAAGGCAGTTATTTTGCAAGCTTCGGCAATGCGTTCTGTCAGTACGTGGTAATAATACATCACAATTAAAAGCCAGCTTAATATTATGATCCTTGACATTTGGCACTGTGCCAGTCATTAGCCTAACAGTTTTACCAATACAGCTGTATAACATAACATACACCTAAATAATTACATTTACTTTATCTGAAGTGTGAACGTTTATCGTATCGTATTATCTGTACATCAAACTTTAGGTTAAATGAAGCAATGACTGCAAAATTATGAATATAGTATATTAAGAACATATTTCTTAAAGATATTTTTAGTTAAATCGAGCGTTCGTAAAAAGAAGCGCGTTTTTTTAACTTTATTTCCGTTTCTACTCTTTTTTCGCGTTCCTGCAGTAGCTTCTTACAGTCAGGAAGTCGATTAGCTCGTTGTTTACCTAATATTAATTTAAAAAAAATTTGTTGATTTATACTACTAAAATTAATCGTAATTATTAAATACAAGCCTTTACTCGTGGTACCGTTCGCGATTGCGTTAAAATTCGGCGAATTTTTACTACCAAATTAAAGAAAATACAAAACGCTTTACTGCAATATACTGCTATAAACTGGGTATATTAAGTGATTTATTTCGCTCAGTGATAACATGCAGATTTGGGGGCTCTAGACACACGTGAGCAAGTTACGTATGGGAAAGATGCATGGGAAAATATGTCGTATGTAATCCAAACGTAATCCTGCTTTAAAGGTTTTGACTGAGGTTTGTTGAGTGTCATTGAAAATGCGTGTTTTAAAAAAAGCAGTAAATGTGATTAATTTATGACCGATGATTATAGTGTATCTTACTGGAAGATATTGGTAAGAAATCCAATTCGTTAGTACATTTTATAGTACTATCTACTATAGTTAATGCAACGCATAACGATCTAATATATAAAATAATAAATTTTTGTTTGTTTTTATTTTATGCGCTGCCATACTGTTCGTCATATTACCGTAAAACTTAATCAACATGTTGCTTGCACTTCCGCGGATGTTATAGGCATAGTTGGAACCGGTAGGTAGCGCTGTTGTAGAATCCAGATATCACCCGCGTGAAGTCGGGGCAGATCGCTAGTTAACTAATAAGTATAGCCTATGTCCTATTCTAACTATCTATATTCTATATCGCCAAGTTTCATCAAAATCCATTCAATAGATTATACGTGATTGTGCAACAAATATACAGACGCCCACATATCCATACAAAATAACAAATTTATAATATCAGTCCAGGATCCTTATCTTTATTAAATATACATATATATGTATGGATGTTTGGTTGATTTTGATGTTTGCACGCGTTGTTGCTTCTGTTAGTGATCGTGTAACTTTTAAAGGACTTGACCGATGTAGGTAATATTCGCATCGCACAATGTATTTATTTAGTTCTCGAATGGTAGTTCTCGAAGCTACGCTAGAATCCGATGGGTAGCATAAATTAAATATTTACCTACCTACCTACGGGTTGTATACGAGTACGTACCTATTATATATTATAATTAGGCTACTAATAGGGTGTAGATTTTATAGTTATTGATTGTCTTTTACATTTACTTGTAATTTTAGTTATTTTTACAAATAGTGCATTTGGATAATAGGCTAATAGCTATATCGAATCGATTGGTTTACTTCATGTTAACAGGAGGATATTATCGAACAGGAGTTTGTAAGAGGAAGTTTGTGTGCGAATTACCCGGTAACAAGGCGGGTGGGCGAGGTAATCCTGTTATCGGTTAGATAGATATCCGCAGTGAAGATAGTGTTGGTACGCCGGCCGCACGGAGCACCACAACTTCAACTAACACTGAAGCCGCACCCTACACTAGTTTGTACGTACTCGCTTCTAATGGTAATTGTTATATTTTCACTCAGTTAATGGAAGGATATTGTTATGTTACCGTACTAAACACGTTCTTTTTCGTTCTTTTGTCTGAACGATTAATAAATCTATAACTAAGAAAAGTTTAGAAAATCCTGATGTTACATGGATTATTTAGCATAAATAAATTATAAACAACGAACAATTAAACGTGGTCGTCGGTTAAGAAAAACATCGTGAAACCTGCATGTCTCTATATAATATTTCGAAGATATTTGACGTCCGCCAATACTTCTGAAACAACATTGCGGACTAAATATTCCTTAAGTATATCAGAAATGAGAGAATAGTACAACATAACCAAGTCGGGTAATCTCTCAACTGAAATTTAGTACAGAACGAAATCTTTTGTTATTCGAATGAACTTCCATGAAAACGAGACTACAATCGTTTAGTCTCGACGAAGAATTTAAAAAGGTGATTTCATTACGGACTATTGTTACGTTTCTATTTTCACGGTCTGTTTTCTTTTCGGGAATCCTTAATCGGAAAGGTTACGGTTTAATGTTTGCATTAGGCACACTTGTGCCTCTAAAAGCTTTTAAATGCTTTATTGCGTAAGTAATTATCTCAAAGTACTACTATTGCGTTTTTCGCTTGCTTTTACGCTATTAAAAATAATTTGAAATAATAAGGTCGCAACAAAGACGCTTGAGACGCTCGGGGAATAATTTAAAAGCTTTGTGTAAGCTTCTCGGAGTTAGCATCTTGTTTCATTAACGCGCTTGGCTGTCTCGAGTAATATTTATATGAGTCTCGGATCATGAATATTTACATTACGAACTTGGCTTTTAGGAATTAAAATTGATTACCTTTTTACTCTTGTACACTTCTTATTGTTTTGAAAGCTTGAGATACAAAAATGACTGAAGATTTTGAGGTAAAATGACTGTGGTAATGAATTTTTATTCTGTTTATTATTATAGTAGGTATATGCAAGGACTTATAAGATACATACAAATATACAATTACAAATATATTTGTAGTAACTTGATCGTGAAAATAAGTTCAACCTCGTTTATGGGTTCGTACTTTTTGGCAGAAAAAAAAAATACATTGGCGCTGAGGTCAGGTGGACTGAAGTATTCGACGAGGGTTTACAGCTGTAGTTATGAAGTGTCCTAACTGCTTAAATTAAATTAAGGGCCGAGTTTTCAATCCTTAGATAAAATAAACTTATAGGGTACAACATAAACAAATTCAAAATTACAGTTGTATAAATAAAAATATTTTAATTGATTTGCTTTTATATTCAGTCAGGTTATAATTAATTTGATAAATATCTTTTGCTTGCTGATTGAAGATCAGGCCTAAACTAAATAATTTGGTTAAACTCGAGTTTATTTAATGGGTAGTGGGTAAGAGGTTACGGACTCATGGCACAAAAGAAGACCTAGCATCCAGTAAACAGTTGGTTAATCAACAAGTTTAACAATTTCGTTGTTAAATAACTGTATAAAGATCTATCCCTTCCTATATTAAGAAATACTTTAGTAAAAATAACCCCTAGGAGTGAGGTGATGGCTACTATTCCGCTTCCATTATAATTTATAAAAGTAAAGTAGTAAAGTTACAGCCTATATACCTCCCACTGCTGGGCACAGCACAGGCCTCCCCTCATTTCTAAGAGGGTTTTAGGGCAATAAAGTGCCCGCCGCGCTGCCCCAACGCGTGTTGGTGAACTTCACATGTCTTCGAAATATTTTTTTCTTATTCCTCAAACATGCAGGTTTCCTCACGATGTTTTCCTTCACCGCCGAGCACGTGGTAAATCAGCACTTAAAATTGGAAGTAACAATTTTATTGGTGCCGACGGCGATCGAACCCGTGTTACTCGCGTTCTCCACCGAGCGTTAACCATCTGAGCTACCACGAAACTTAGCATAGTTTTTTTAGAATATGGATGAAAAACGAGCACATAGTCATAGTAAATACATGCTTATCCATAGACACCTAAATCTTAAGATGCATTGTCACCCGTGAGGACTAAGATGGAAAGCCTCGATTCCAGTAAAAGGGGTCTCCGGTTCTCTACATTAAACATACGAAACACAGCAACGTAAAGCTGCTATTTTACGCTGGTATTCTGTGAGAGCGCAGTCCTTCCTCGGTCGAGCCGACCCATGGTGAGTGCAGAGAACCGGAGACCCTTTTTTACTGAAAAGAGGCATTCCCATCTTCATCCTCACGGCTGACAACGCATCTGCATCCTGATACGCAAACGAGGATAGATGTAGATGTCTATGGGCCACACAGTAACAGTAACCATTTACCATCAGTTGGAATGTGTGCTCGCTTGTCATCCTTATCCTATAAAAAAACTTTTTCTATATGCTTATATATATGATGATAAGTTACACACCAACATGGGACAACTTTTTACAATTTTAAATGCGATTGAAACAACCTTGTTAATATCGACCCTCGATAACCTTAAACCGGGAGACATCAGTAAATGAAATACTCTTTACCTAGATGGAATCTTTTAAAACTTATTTCTCATCAGGGAGCGGAGTTTAAGGGCTTTTATTTTGCTTTCTCTAAAAATGTTTAGGGGATGTTATGTAGTGTACTAATATGTAATATTTTTTTTTACTTAATCTGAGATGTATTAGCGTTTTATTCTGACCTTCGTGTAAACAATTATTAAAATTAGCCCTATACGTTTCTGTCAAGTTTTACATAAGCTATTACATCCGCTACAATCAGAATGATGGTATGTTTTTGTAGGATCGTCATTCGTACGTAACATTTATATTTGAAGTGTAATTATAAGCCTTATGCTTCAGAGTTAAAAGTGTTAACCATTACTGTTTTATTATATTTAGTACTTACCAGCTGTTCCCGCGTCTTCGTCCGCTTGGAATTTATTACGAATGGATTTCACGGGTTTTAGCTATTTGTGCGGAACCCTAATTTTTTACTTAAATAAAATTAGCCCAACTTACTCCTTATAACATCAGCTGTCTGCCAGTGAGTCCTGTCAAACTCGGTCCAGCCAATTCGGAGATGAGCCGGAACAAGCAGACAGACAGACATTGCTTTTTTTGTTAGCCGTTACCGTATATAATTTCATATACATTTAGTAAAAAGCTGTTCTTTTGACATTAAAATAAAAACTTCAATATTATTTATTTGCAGATTTAGTAACACACACAGTAGTTAAGACACGATATTGCTATACTTTTAACCAACTTTAAAAAAAGAGAAGGTTACCGATTGGATTGCATTTTCTTTTCTATATACGTAGCACGAATATCTTCGAGGTTATTTAGTAATTCGATTTAGCTGATTATTTTTATTTACCGATAAGGTAAACTTTCTCAGTAGTCATAGAAGCCTGATGCGATGATATTAGTAGTCCGTTTTTTTTTATAGTCCTACTATTTCACAAGCAATGTAATAAAAGTGTCACCAATTTACTTATTAAATGAATCATTACGTACCATTCAGAGTTTTAGCGCCTCTGTTCCATTTGATGATTTTAGCACATGTATTGTACTTTGTTGAGTCAACAAATAAGTCCACGACGGCAATGTTTGTTAAACGTAGGTACCAAATCCGTTGGAAGTTTTCATTTGACTCTGCAGAACGTGATAGGAGTGAAGACCAGTTGCGTCGTCAAATTACAAGCTATGCGTGGTCAGTATGTAGTAATACGGTTATAACGCCTAGGCAAAGACAAGTTTTTCAATATTCTACTTAAGCACATATATTGTAATACTATGCATGTGCATTTTCACACGTCTGGCGATTTCTTATTTCACGACTTTACAATTAAAATGTTTCTTACGTACTTATTATTAAAATACAAAATACTTTAACAGTCACAATTAATTACCGAATTTTCGTGTTTCCCTAACAAAACTCTGATTTGGACCAACTATCCTTCGTTTTGATAAATCAAATCTACTAAAAATTTTCTAAATCAGTAGGTAATATGAATGTTATTGGCAAGTATGGTCATTATCGGGCGCAAGGCGAACTAATTATCTAAAGCTATCGGTATAACTCACCTCCTTATCTTAAGTTGCCGTGGAGCACCGATAAAAGCACTAGAGTCCCAAAAGCGTACAGTATTATCACAGAACAAACACTCGGCAGTCTAACTCAGGAACACATTATCGAGTTACGGTGATTTCATTAGCAGACCGAGCAAGTAGCGTTTCAAAACATAAAACACGATAAGCAAAGAGTGAGCGTGGCGACCTGAAGACGTCCGATCGGCGCGGCGGTCGGAGTAAGAATAAGAACGGGGTTATGCCATTGCGGGCGTGACGATTTGACGACGTTATGTTGCGCTGGCGTCGATTTGCCTTTACCAGGGAACCCAGAAAAATACGGTTGACAGTACTAGGAACTATTTGTAAATTTGATGTAAATCTTTCCAACGACCTACAAGTCTGTTTTAATCGTCAATTAATAAGATATAGATGTGCGACTTACGCACGTCTTATTAAACACTTTTTGTGTATTACTAATTGTTATATAAACCTCCCCAATCAATTAAAGTAATTAGATAATTATTCATTTAGTAACAACCAATCTTTATGATAATTGTTTACCAAATTTAATAAGATTAAAAAGTGTAAAAAATAAGTGTTAGTAATTAAATGCATGGATTTCATAATTCTTTTCACCTTTCTAAATTCTTTTTGCATTTTGAAGAGCGCTAATTGGTTTATCAGTGAAATCATCAAAAACTCAAATATAACATAATACAAACAAAAATATACGATGCAAATATAAAATAATAGAAACAAAACAATACGATGTAATAAACATGGTCATTCACGAATGCATGTGAAATAGGTATTATAGAATTGCCAAATCACGATTAGCTACAGTATAAATTCTAAGCTTTTTGTTAAAATATGTGCAAATTTAAGTTATTTAAATTGTATAAATTTTAAAGCCTACAATAACCTATATTACCTTTATCGTGTTTTATTATTTTATATTTTATAACATAATAACTTGTATTTTTATTTGATTATTATTAAGTTATAAGTAGTATAAGTAATATTGATGAATATATCTGAATGCTATTTGGATAACTTAGGATTAATTTTGATTACCATATAAATAATTATGCCATCAAAAACATAATTTGTAAAAAAAACCAAGTCTGATGTCGTTAGGTTAGCTAATTACGTAATAAAGACAGAAGGATCCTAAAATACCTGAATAAATTAACCGACTTGGTATTAGATGGATCTCACAACTTTTTACGCTAGAGGAACTGAGTTGCGAGACTTGTTTTTTTCTAAAAGTTATGTTTTTAATGGCATCTCATTTCTTTTAGTAGACAGTCCTACTTTTATCCTTTCCGGTACCTTCTACTTTTTGAACACCAACAATGTACACTTTGATTATATCAAGTATATAATCAAAGATTTTACATATACAGGTACACCGATTCATTCACTGCAAATGTAACTTTGTAATCCTATATATTTATATGGGATTACAA